>CM046536.1:1830000-1992500 GCA_024713555.1 Spirodela polyrhiza
TATCTACTTTCAACTTTGAAGGATTGTGATTCTCTTGGCTATGTCTCACAATGTGTCTTCCAAATCTTCAAAATCTAAGATGTAGAAAATCCCTTTTTTCTGATTTAAACCACCCTTCCAATTCAAAGCCTAACTTCCCCTTCTATTTACATCAATTTGGATCCTCTTTTGTGAGTGACTAGATGTCTTCTGTCCCTATCTCATGCTACAGCTTCTCATAAGATTCTCCCTTTCATCATGCTGTTTCTTCTTCTAGGATTTAAATCCTTGCTCTCTAAGACCCTAATTCCCTTTGTAGCAAAGTTTTGACATTCAAACCTCTCTAGTATATTACTTTTGATAAAAATCATATTCTGCCCCTTGTCCCAAACATTTGATCTTTACATAGGAGGAATATGAAGAACCACCCTCCTAATAGATCTTTCACAATTTAGTCTAATGATTTTTTAGACATGTTGCTACAATGAAAAAGAAAAAATTAGGTTATCTTCCATTGAATAATATATAATAACTGATTAAAAAGGCTTGTATTACATTACTTATATGGTTTTTCAACATAATTATTTATATCAGGTGATATTATTCACTTAATCCATTAGTTTTTCTATAATTAGTTATGTATTTCTAGTTGGTAGAAAAATTTACCTGATTTAACATAGTAGGAGCTATACTCATAATATGTAAACATATGACCCTTTAGTAATAAATGTCAGATGTTTTAGTTTGTTTGACGTGTGGATGTTAGAGTATTTGATAAATGCTCCATTCAAATATTAATTTCACATGTATAAGTCAAGTAGATGAACATTCAAATTATTGATACAATGTATTTGAAAATCACAACCATTTGACGTAATGAACCTTGAGAGCTCTAGAATTCACATGATGATGGTAAAGATTATTTGAGATTATAAAAACAATCAATTCAAGATTACTTCTAACATATGTAACTACTTACTTAATTGATAAGTCAGATTTTAGATTATGGTGTTTATTCAAATGACATCAAGTTCGTTCAAAGAAAGAGTGATAATCCAAAAATCGAAATTATGTACATACGAAATAAAAGACTTTACCATGGGCTACATGAAGATGAGAAAATAATCAGACGTCCATTGGGTCAATATTTTAAAGAAATCCAAAGGCTTGAACTTGTGACTTTCTTGGATTAACATGCTCAATGATATATAGAGGAACTAGTGTTTTCTCTAGTTTGGTCGTATACACTAACTGATTTCTAAGGACAAATTGTTGATATACGTACTCATGCACCAATTTGAGATCCATGGCTTCATGATGTGCGTTTAAGGTTATAAGGAACATTGATGAAAAACTCACACACTCTCATGTTTTGTAAAGACTGGAAAATACTTCAAGACCTAAATAATAAATGGCATTATCTCATTTCTCTTTTAGAGAAATAGTTGACCCTAGTTATAAACGGCGCCGGTGTTCCCTCGAATCGCTTTATTAGATCAAGAGAGGGGCTAGAGACTGCACCCTGTTATCTCAACTTCTCTTTATTGAGACAAGCAAAAATAATTAATGACACTCGATGCCCTCAATCCCTCTTAGATAGATAGCAATATGTATATATGTATATAGATGAGTAGCTACATCGATAGAGCGAGCGACTAGTCCTTATTCTCTCACTTTAAGCGACAGCGAGAGAGAGAGAGAGACGTGAGGTGATGACAATAATAGTTGTGGCCTTGAATGCTGGCCAATGGGGGCACGTCAGTCGCGATAAGATCGACGTCACTTCACCTGCCACGTCATAGCATCTCCCAGCCCCCACGGTATCATTTTTATACATGTCCTCGTCAAGATCACTCTGATAGATTGCCGTTAACATCACCGGAAATTTCGTGCCGGTTGACCCTCGTTTCCATATATTTGAGATAAATACTATAAAATGTATAAAAGGGTTTTTTAGGAATAGTTGTTATTTAATTAAGGGTATATTATATGCTGACCTGTAAACGAACTGAGAGAGAGACAGCCGCGAAGACAATATTTTATTTGTTTTTTCGTTCAGGCACCTGAATATTGTTTTACCGGCGCATCATTGCTTACGTTTGGATTTTACTTTAATCCACTTAATTTGGATCGCGTTGTTATTAGAAAGAGGTCCTTCCATCATCTAAAATTTCCGTACTCTAGACATGGCCTGATTCTCAAACTCACCCAGATTTTCTTGGATGATCACATATGCTTGGGGTGGCGATTGGTAGGATGTCTTAGAAAAAGGCTACGCCTTTTCTTCTTACGATTCAGTGTTCATAATGCTTAGGTAATCTTCAAACAGATGTTGATCCTCATGGGGGGGGGTAGAGAGAGAGAGAGAGAGAGAGAGAGAGAGAGAGAGAGAGAGAGAGAGAGAGAGAGAGAGAGAGAGAGAGAAGCGTTCGATCAATCCAATGAAGGCAGCTTTCCTTACTAGAAAGCACTCTTCGAAAGGTCACTTCATTCAGGACTCGCACCTTAGCAGGGCTGGCCAATCTCGAGAGATATCCATTTTGCAAGGGTTTCTCCACTCGGAAAGCGCCACCCTTGGCAGCGGGTCGCTATCCTAGAATTTCACTTAACTACAGCAACATGGCATCTAATCCCGACAGAAAGTGACGACTTATTTTGAAAACCTCCTGCTCCTTTTAAGCCTTCATAGTAATTCCTTGTATGCCTTCCCTTAAGCTACAACATGAGCTTGACATGCCGCAGTCTATGTCCATGGAGATATGCCAAATCTTTTCTATCTTTAGAGATGATGACCAAGTGGACATCAACACGACATGATCGATACCTTAGATTCGCATCTACTAGTGGTAAGTAACCAGTAGCTATTGCTGAAGGGGTATATTCCATAGTGACTAGACGTGAGAGACAAAATCAATAGGAAGCTGATTCAGTATAGCTGTGAGAGGGAATTTAACTTTAGAGTTAATGCTATTTTGATAAATGAAATAGTAAAGTATTTTCTATTACTATTAACCAGTTCTACGACATCCAAAATATGTCATATTTACTGCTCCATACAAATTATTCAGTAGCCTTTTTCTAGAAGCAAGCTCACAAGGGGGGTGGGGGGGGGTCATTAAGTTCAGGGCGGAGGAGGGACGTATTCAGAGAAGAAAGTATACTCACTATTTCTATATTTTTCTTTCCTGGTCGAGAAGGATAGTTGACACGTGGCCCCATGAAGCTGGAGGGTAAGCGGCGGGCGGAGGTGGCGGTTCCGAAAGACACCAGCCGGGGATCAGTGAAGTCGGAGGGAGGTAAATATATACATAATAACGAGAGAGTAAGAGAGCCATGAGCAGTATCAGTCTTCTTTGATCTCGGAGGACTGCAGGGAGGAGGGATAGAGCATCTCCTTGGCCCCGGTGGCGTCGAGTACCTTCTTACTGAGGGGCTCCTTCTCGCCGCCCCGGCTGGCCATGAAGAGCAAGCGGAAGAACCAATCGACCACCTCCGGGGCGACCATCCGGCAAAGGTGCACCGCCCGGAACCACGCCGGCACCGTCAGGTACCTCTTCCCCCGGCATGCCGCCTCCACCACTGCTTTCGCGTATCCCTCGGCGTACACCACAGGGAACGGTCCCACCTGAGTACGGTATTGTGTGTGTGTGTGTGTGTGAGTGAGTGAGTGAGTGAGTGAGTGAGTGAGTGAGTGAGTGAGTGAGTGAGTGAGTGAGTGAGAGAGAGAGAGAGAGAGAGAGAGAGAGAGAGAGAGAGAGCGCTTACGTCTGTCGTCTCCTGGTCCATTTGCAAATGGCCTTCCTTGGTGAGCATCTTCCCCTGCGTCATTTCTGACTCCGTCAAGCCGGGAGTGGCGATCGTCACTCCAACTTCGCGGCCGAGCTCCACCCGCAGTGTCTCATAGAAGCTCGTCAAGGCAGCCTTGCTCGCCTGCAACAAGGAGAAGAAGATCACGAACATCTCCGACTTGTGCTTTAATGGAGGATGGGGAGGAAGAGGGCGGTTCTAACATTGTAGAAGCTCATCCGCGGCATAGGTAACCAGCTGGCGGCCGAAGAGGTCACGACGATTCTCCCTCTGCTCTTCTTCAGGTGGGGGATGGCGAAATGAGTCGGGTAAATCAAACCCCAAAAGTTGATATCCTGCAGGCATGGGTATGGACTTGGGTGAAAATTAAGATGGGGGAACATCCCACACGAACATCATCCGAAGCAACATATTCGTCATTTATTTCATTTATTTTGTAACAAGATGAGCTTCTTTCTCTTTCTCTGTCTCTCCCCCCTCCTCTCTCTCTCTCTCTCTCTGTCTCTCTGTCTCCCCATCACTTCTTTGTAAAAAAATGAACATCCTCTGTCCCCTGACTTTGTACTAACACGGCCCTGCTCATTTTCTCTGGGAACACTATGTAGCAATATGACCCTCCTCACTCTCTTTCTCTCTCTCTATCTCTGTGCCCCCCCCCCCCCCATCTCTTTGCTCTGCTTTGCAGTAGCATGATCCTCTGCATATATCTACTCTACTACGTCGCATCATGAGATTCCCCTCTCTATATGCCTACTCTACATTTTAAAAACATGATTCCTCTATTCTCAATCTCCACTCTATTTTGAAACAGCGTGATTTCTCTTTTAGGTGACCCTCTCACCCTATCTTCCCCCAGCTTTGTAGCGAGCTGACCTCTTAATTCTCTCCTCCGCCAGTAGCAACCTGGGCCCTCACTCTAGATTATTCTACTTTCTAACAACCCAACCTTTCATTTCTCTGCACTTAGCCTCATAACCCTGCTCTCTCTCTCTCTCTTTCTCTCTCTCTGAGCTGTCCTCTACTCTCTTGCTGCATGATCCACCCTCCTCTCTCCGTCTCTCACAAGAGATTCTCAACGCTCAAAAGACTTACCATCACTTGCGAGAAACTGGTGATATTGGAGACCTCCTCGAAGAGGCATAGGCAAGAGATCCCGGCGTTATTCACCAGATGATCCACTGGAAGACCAAATAAAGATCAGGAAACATAACACGGAGAAATCAGAACACACTATCTCTCTCTCTCTCTCTAAAGAGTTTGCGAAAAATGGATTTACGCCGTCCAAAGTGGCTGATGGTCGTCTCAATGAAGCGCCTGCAGTCGTCGGAGTTTGAGACGTCCGCCTGGATGACGAGCACATCTGGGGACCCGAGCTCTCTACTCCGGTCGGCGGTTTCCCTGAGGCGGCCCTCCCGCCGCGCTACCAGGGCAAGGGAGGCTCCCTTCTTTGCATACTGGTAGGCTAGGTGCTTCGAAAGAAGAAGATGAAGAAAATGAATAATAAGGGAGAGAGCGAGGGAGAGAGCGAGGAGGAGAGAGAGAGGTACCTCGCCAATGCCGGAAGAGGCGCCGGTGATGAGGACGACCTTCTGCCGCAGGTTCTGAGGGAAAAGAGCGGAGAAGAGAGAGAAGAACAGCTTCAGGAAGTAGAGAGGCGGCAGGATGAGGCAGAGGAAAAGGAGGGCGGCGGGCGGCGCCAGCAGGTTGATGAACTTGTTCCTCAGATCCATCGAGCCGGAAGCTCTTGCAGAAGCAGAGATACAAGCAGAGAAGAGGAAGAACGGACGAAGAATGTCTCAGATAAGGATGAAGGAAGCACGCGAAAGGCGGTGAACGCTGCATGGCCAACCCACGTGGCGCCTGGCGCCGCTGTGGCACCCCCACGCGATGAGTTTTCTGAAACGATAAAGCATCCGCGCATTCTCTCTCTCTCTCTCTCTCTCTCTCTCTCTCTCCTCCTCTGTCTATGTATACATATATGTAAAAGGATGGCTTATAAGTAAAAAATAGCACTTTCAATGTTACATAGAGTTTGACTTATTCTTGATCAATCATAAGTATTAAGGGATGGCTACAGATGTTTATGCATATTTCAAAGTTTGCATATGACATCTTTATTATCCTTTTACCATAGATGATTTACTGGTTGTTGGTAGGATTAAAACCTAAAACAAGAGCTCTCCAAGCCATTTGAGATGAAGTACTCGAGGGCAATGAAGATTAAATTTGATAGGAAAGCCATGGACTATCCAAGATATATGCATGAAAGATGTCTTAATAGGTACAACGTAAGAGGTGATAAGGCAATGAATACAATCTTCATTAGATGTACCTATAAGTTATCACCATTACAATAAATTGGCCAATTTACTATACACATTGTATTCACTATTATATATCAAACATGACTTCAACTTCATAAAAACGTCTGTACGATTTAGTTACTAGCCGGTTGATACATCATTGGCTAATGAATTTTTAAAAAGGAGAAATTCTTGGATCTCCTAGTTTTAGTGAGAACTAACTTCATTTCACTCAACTTTTTTGACTTTTATTTTTGTTACAAATATTATTCTCTATTTACATTGAAATGATATTTCCAAGGCTACGACAATATATAAACCATCCTAAGAAATTTAAGGAATAAAGCATTACACAGATTTTACAGGATTAAGGACTCTTTTCTATGTTTCTTTGGTAGGTGTATGCTAGATAATGATTTTCTTATAAGTTGTTTCTAGTAGTCATAGGACAATGTTGTGAGCCTAGAAATGAACTTTACTGCTATGAGACCTTGCCTCATTTCCAAGGTGATGAGAGTTTAGAGTTGATTTGATGTTGAAATCATTTGTTATCACACACCATCAAAAATATTTATAGTTCTAGTTCTAAAACTATTAAAAAAAATCATGAGGGAACATGACTTCTTCAATGAAAGAATATTTACATCAGCTTGAAATATATATTCCACTCTAATTTGAATTTTTTATTACACCCTCCATTGATGCATTGTGATGAATTTTGATGTGTAATAATCTTCAAGTTTGATATTATCGTAACTTGTCAATTGGGGGTTGCATCCATGAAGAAGGGATGGTGACAATACTTAGAATATTTAACAACTTGAATTTAAGAAGGATCATAGAGTATTAAAAACTTATTAACCATTCAATAATTAGTCCAATTGGTGTTTGGGTAGAATGATAGTACATACAATTATCTAATGCTACTTTTTTGAGTATTTAATATACTTTTTACAATGATTAGTAAGCCAATGGGTGACATAAGCCTTAGATTTGGAATGTACACTATTGATGCAATATTAGTTGTGTTTATTACGTACAAAATTTATAATTTCGAAAACTAAACCATCAAATTTTTTCTTAGTATTATGATTTCAGGTCAATCCAAAAGGATGAAGATAATTAATTTGAAAAATTCTAATTTTATATAAAATATTTGTATTTAACGTAAAGGAATAAAAAGAATCTGACAAGAAACATATGATAAAATCTCATTTCTATGTTTATCAACCTTTTTTTATGAATAGATTCGTGATTTTTCTTTTTTAATCTTTTCAGACTAAACAAAAGAAGGTTTTGAAATTGAGATGATTTTATCATGGATCACATGAAAATAAATGAGAAATTGAGATAGAAAAATATGAGAATGACGATATTTTTGGAATATTTGAAATGAAATTATCACATAAAATATAAATAAATGAGATGCAAAACTAGTTTGGTTTTCAATTAGCGATGTACCAAAAGAAATAAATGAATTCGGAATCATAAAAAATTAAAAATATGAAAAATCAGATTTGGCTATTTGTCAAGCAGAAAATCCTTCAAATTTAAAAATTTTAAATATTAAATTTAGAATAAAATAATAAAAGCTTAAATACAAATCTATCCCTCCCTTCATTTTCACCCAAGGTCGAGAAAAGAGAATTTAGAAATTTTTAAATCAAGTTTTGACTAAGTTACTCAAGAACACAAGAACACAAGAGCATGAATGAAAATGCTTTAATTAAATAAAATTCAGAAATAAATGTTTTATGTTTAAATTTTTTCACCCAATGAGAATGAAACATCTTGTAATTAAAAAAATTCATTCAAAACGTAAATTGAACATCAGAAATAGGAACTTTTTTCTTCCTTTTCTCCATGGTCTCTCTTCATTGGGCCCCCCTCTTCTCTTTAACTGATCCTTACTCTTTTTCTATCTCCTCTGCCATTTTAATCCTCTAAATCTAAAGATTAGGCTTTCAATTAGCTCCCCATATCTTGATTTAGTTGAATTTTCTTTCCTATTTTTCCTCAAAAATCATTGATCATGCAAATAGAAGAGGATATTTCTGATTTTTCTATTTTATGTGTGACAATAATCGATAATGTCTATTTCATCAGATGATAGTTGATTATTGTGTATATGCTTAAAATTTTCTGGTGATAATTGATAATATTTATTTTACTATATGATAATCAATTATTATATATGTATCATTGTTTCATGGCACATTGAGACTCATTTGATCCATTTGCTAATGTATGAGAAAATTTAGATGATGTGATGTTTGATGCATCATAAGATCAGGTTACTGTGATTCCTCATTTTGTTCTAAAATAAATGCTACTCGCATCATGAGATTCAAGCTATTGTCACTATAGAAGATGACATTGGGGGTGAGTGGAGCTTTCTAGGTTATTAGATCAAGTTACCTTTCACTTTGTGGGATTCATACCTCTACACTGATTTGAGAAATTCTAGGTGACATTGCAATTTCTACATTCTTGGATAAAGTTGTCACAGTGATCCAACAGTTTCAAAAATTTGGAATATGTTGCACATTGTAGGATTTGATTTTCTACATTGTAAAATCTGAAAAACAAGTGTGAAAATTTTAATCCTATATAGGTCATTTTTGCAAAAATGTCATGAGTATAAACTTTAGCCTCTTTAACACTCAAATGTCATCTCCTAAATGGGTTGCTAAGTTTCATCAGCAACTCTCGAGAGATGTACTAGAAGTCATGATTGGGCTACTATAAATAAAATATCTGATTTTAATTTTTATTAATTTTATTTATTATAGATAAGAGATGATTATTTATTTAACATGAAATAATTTATTAAAAATGACTAGAATTCACCAACAAAAGTAAAAAATTAACAAAGATATTTTTCATTAATTATAAATTATTTTCACGAAATTGATACGGCATTGCATTATTTTTACCTCACTTTGTATATAAATATAAAACATTATGATACATTGTTGGCCATACTACCATAAATCATGTGTTCATTAGTGTCTAATTTCTCTATGTATGATTATACTATTTTAGATAGTGTATTAAATAATCTATTATTATATTTTTTGTCCATCATTACTCATGGTTAAAACTATGTTAATAAACCTTTTTGCTCCACTTATATCACTTAAATTTTATTGGAACATAAGATTAGCCTTTAGATTCAATACAAACTTTTGTTCCATATAATCAATGTACCTTATTAAATTGAAAGGATGAATTTAATATTATGTTTCATAGACTGGGCTTTGTTGTTGAGGACTTTTTCAACTATATCTTGGTTTGTTTCTATCTTGCTTCTTACTCTCTTTTTTATATGTGATATATCCTTCATTTCTTGGTCTCTATTTGTGTATACATTTTTTTATTGAGAAATATTTTCTATGACCTTTATGGTCTTTATTTTTTTTTCGAGTAAAAGTTAGTTCAATTTATACAAGATTGAGCTTTTTATCCTAGTAACATTGCTTCTTCATATTTCAAAATTGATGCTCACATGGCTTTGAAAGTAATATTCATTCATGCACCTTATTTTGCCATAACTAATGTGATAAGAAACCCCTCTAATAATATTTTGCCACACATTACCTTAGCATACTCCATTTTATAGCTAGTGATGGTTATTTTGAATTATTATCTGTTGAAAATGCTATATGTATATCTTCTTCATTTGGTTTTAATATGTTCCAAAATTTCCTATTAATGCTTTAGTCTTTGAAAACTTCATAGTGACTTATCACCTTATTCACTTCAGATTTTTCTTTATTTTTAATAATAAGAAGATGGGCTATGTGAAAAGTCAAATAAAATTTATAATCTTAATGGTTAAACTATATATATTGAACTCACTTTTTTCTAATCACACCACTAATTTTTAATGGAATTATCAACTAGGTTATCTTTCATAGTATGAGTTTCACAATATTCTATGCCTTCTTTTTGGTTTTTATGGTAATCAAGTAAACATCACAAAACTAATTTATTCTCTTGAATTAAATGTAAAAGCTCCTACTTTTAAGTCACAATATTTTCTCATTTACACCTTATAATAGTTTTATACATACTTTTCTCATATTTTTATACATATCTGTAAAAAAGATTCGAACCTAACACCAGAAATTTGCATATTTTAAGCATAGATCATTGGGAAACCACTACTCTTCAAAGGGTAATAGAACTTACATTCAATATTGCATCTTACGTTGTCTCGTTTACATCTATTATTTCTTGCTTTTGGTAATATACGTTGATTTTAGGAGGTGATAAAAGGAATACATTGTGTTGTGATAAAAAGGAAATTATGTTCATAAGCATCTTATCACTATACTAATGTACATATCAAGACATAAGTCGTAATATATACCTTTTAATTTTTGAGATAGGTTTTTTTGATTTTAATTGTGAGGAAAGAAACTTAGCCAAAAAGAAAGTTGATAAGAAAAATAAGATCTAAACAAATAAACATGTTTTAGATAGAATAACTAAAGGGATAAAAAGTGTGACTATTTAGAAATTTTTTGTTGATCCATATGTTCACGTAACAAAGTGTCTTATGAGAGAGAGGAAAAATAACTTTTTAATGGAAATCTAACAGTTTACGCATCTTAGAAGATTTAACACATACCAAAATACCTTTGGTAATGATGCTATATCCTAAAATATCAAGATATAAAGGAATAGTTTGAAAGTCTAACAATGATATGCACTAGTTATAGTGAAAAAATTGGTCATACCCATAACTTGATGATAATAAAATCTTTCCTTATGTTTATGGGAAAAATTTTTGATTAAATTTTGATTTAATCACTAATCATAAATAATTTAGCATTGTGAATTTAAAAGAGATCTTATAAGAAAATTTTGTAACAATTATTCTGTAATGAATGGTAATTTGTGAATGATTGGTCCACTTAAAGCCAAGACTAGAGATATTTTTTGATAGTGGTGATAATTATGAGTTTAAACCATTGCAAAATTCCTTTAATAATTTAAGATTAAACTTAGAAAGCTTTATGATTAGGATAACAAAGAAATTACTAAATTCATGGATGTAAATACTTCAGCTTGTAGTTATTATATTTGATAGTGAAAGATCTAAGGGGGGAGGATGAATTAGTGTTTCAATAATCTCAAATTTTCTTTCTAGATAATAGATATGTCAATGCATGTGTTAATATGGCTCTACATGATTATTTATGTGTAGATTGACTTTCTCTCTTTTTCGGGAGGTTGTCTCATGAGTTTCTCTTCCTCATTAATGATATAAGGACTTTTCATATTAATTCTTCCCTCACTTGGCTACTTCTAATTTTGAAAGATTATTTCTACTGGTTTTCAACTATTTTTCTCAGAAATACACATTAAATTTAATGGGATTAGCAGCCCAATATCTTAGGTTTGACCTCTATAGAAATTCAACTCCATTTGGGCCAAACATGGCTTAGAATATTTTGTACCTTTAATCAAAACCACCCTCCCCTCACTACTTAGTTGCCTAAGGGCCTGATAGAGAGCCTCCTTGAAAGATTCAAGTTTTTTCTTGATAACCAATCGTTGATGAAGAAAGATGATATAGTTTAGGTGTGGTTGAAGTTTGATGATGAGGTTTATTGATTGTGACAGAGATTTCTCATAGTTGATCGAAGTAGAATCATTGTAGTTGATCACCCTAATTTCCTTTACTTGTAGGGTGTCATCCTTCAATGGACTTTTAAAGAGTTATTTCAAATACTTACTATTTTTTAGAACGTGTGGTAACGACATCTCACGATTGTGAATTTAATAACATTCTATTCACTAGTTCATTCGATTTGAAATTTTAATTGAATATTTTTCTCTCATAATAAATAACTTTCTTGTTGACACCATATTCAGGTTCGAATGTTAAGTTGATCATTTTTTCTATGTAAGTAGTCAATGTGTCACTATCCAAATTTTCTGTTCAAGACTCATGAGAGCTCATTTAATATTTCAAACTATTTTCATTTCTTTCAATGATACACGTGACAAATAAAAATGATTACAATTTAATGGTTAAATAATCATAGAAAAATAAATTAAAAATATAGCCATCATTTATCATCTCATTTACTAATTAAATATTTGTTTTCTAACAAATATTTATTCATATAAATGTGCGCTTCACCTATTAATCAATTCACTTGATCTCAAGGTTTAATTTTTTAGATCAATAGGTTAAACATAATATCACAAAATTAATAAAAGAGTTTATTGCATGAAATTTATTAGACATTTATGATAATCTTGTGAATAATATCAAACATCAGTTATATATTTTCTAATTTAAGTGTAATATCAAAATACATGCCTCATGGCATCAATAGATAACTCTAGCCAAACCAAGTTTTTTATAAAAAAAATTCTTGTACTTATAAAGTCATAGGGGGTAACTTGATTAGAATACCACTAATATGTTCTTAGATAGACATTTCTTGGGTGACATAATTAATAGACATATATAATAAAATAATCATTATGTAAGTTAATCACATTGGTTCTAGATGCTAAAATGTCTTATATTGTGGGGATGATTGGATGCTTGGGAGGGAAATATTGAATTTGATCCTTGAATGATTTCTCACTTCTAGTGTTGGGCAACTCTTATATATGAATTTTCTTAATTTTTTATTTTTGAATGAAAAGTTGGTTAGAAATTCTCACCAAATGGCTAGTGGTGGACTAGTTTTTGGGGTCATTCTAGTGTCTTTGTCTATTCCTATTTGATTTTGTGTCATTGCTTCCATTAATTATCATTTTTGCCTATCAACTTTTAAACATCATATTTTTAACAAGTTAAATTAGACCATTTCTAATATAATCACATGTAAAAATAACAAGTACTTTTATAAGAGGAGATTACCATCTTACCTTGGCATACACTTGCTCCAAATTTAAGGTTTCTTATTCATAGATGAGTAGATTTGTATATTTAAGTAAATTGGATTGAATATTTCAAATTTGGTGAGTAGCATCTATTTGCAGGTCATTGAAGAGAGTACTCTTCATTATCCAACTCACTCTTAGTAAGATTTACCATTTCTCATGCGTAGTGAGTTAGCTCACCTTTTAAAAAACTAGTGAATAGAGAAAAATTACAAACCTAATAGATAAGAGAATTTGACATATGCATTTGAATTTTACACTTGGTATCTCACTATGAGTGTAAACCCATCTAACTAGGTGAGTTCACTTATGAGTTATCTCTTTTGAAAAATTAAAGGCAGCACTAAAGTCATGCAATCAATGTTGAATCACACGAAACATTTTTTAGGGTTGTAAAATATTTTTTTGAATCGTTTTCTAAATTATAAACATAAATTTGGTAGTGTGAAATCAAATTTTTACTTTGGCTTCTATTTCATCATATCAAGGTCATATAGGCCCCTAAGAACTGAAGTTTTCATTTTTAGTGAACAACTTCCATGAACTTACACTCATATTTTTTGCTTCTATTTATGAAAGAAGAGAAGCCTTTATATACTAGAAAGTTTGGAAATCAGTACATCTCCACAATAACTCATTTCTGTTGAATGAAAATGAGTTTTTTCGGGTAGTATCTAATGGAGCAGTTGTTTGCTCCAAAGCCTTACTAGATGCAAAAAAGAGTTCACTTAAATATGTTGCATGCACTCATTAAGAAACGATCTAATTTATCATTCTGTACCTTCATTTTTTGTCACTGATAATGGCTTCCTTTTATTCTTAGCTTTGTAATAAGATAATTTCTTACAAAAAATTTTCCATGAGACATTGCTTCTTGAAAAAGACTTGAGATTTTTTATTTCAGAGTCATCACAAGGGTACAAACTATCATGATTTCTACCTTCATTTTAACCTATGAGCCTGGCTGCTGATATTAAACTACATAGCAATAGTATTTAGTGTTTAAAAGAGTCACACTAAACCTTATATATTTATTCTTCAAACTCTTCATAATTGTGCTATCCTCATAAAAAATATTTATCATATTCTCATGTGATTTAGTGACCAAAAAGCTATTGCATACATCAAGTAGCTATTGCATTTATCTTAAATGTCACTTCATGAAAAAACATTTGGATAATGAAAGATACTTCTTAAGGATAGGGGTGACATGAACCAATATATGCATCTTTTCTATCCCAAAATAGCTATCCTTTAGTTCTATAAAAAGAAGGATACGTGGTTAAATTACAAATTATAATTACACCAAGGGAATAGAAGGTCAGTTGGTGGTCAAAGAATGATGAAATGTTTTAAAACACAAAAATTAGATGCCTTGTTAGAAAACTCACTTTCATGAGATGTATTTTATTCAGTATTCAGTCTATTCAATCTATGGAGGATTTTACTACATACCAATAGGAAGCTTTTCAAAGAATCTTATGTGATATTAAAGATGTCATGAAATAGTGCCTCATATATTTGGGCAAGTGATATAAAAATATTGTTGTATTATTTATATGAGTTATCGATAAAAAATAATGATAAAAAATTCTCTACAAATATCAATGATTCATAGATGGAAATGTATGCCTTGAAAATGCAAGAAGACCATTGCTGTCAAATCCTATATTGAGAAAAAAATTAAGTTGTAATATATAAAACTTTTAATTATTTTTACTAAAATATTGTGGCAGAAATGTTGTGGTTGAAACAAATATTTTCAACTATATATATTTGGAATTCATTATTAAAGATTGATGGGAATGTATGGACACCATCAAGGATCTACATTTGTTTCTAGCAACATAGCATGAATGCTGCCACATCTCTCAACTATTGGAGAATAACATGGGCCCCATTTTTGTCAGAGAAATAAAGGTATGTAAGCCAACTATCATTTTTCTTAAGGACCCCAAGGTCAACAAGAATATTTGCATTGTATTTTGGGAGCCTAAAGAGTTTTAATAATGACAAAATGTGTAGACTGATAATGTAGTAATTTCTGGATGTCACAGTTATCTTATATATTAAATACAATTAAAAATAGAGGAAAAATAAAATAAAAGGAAATATAATTAAGGGTAAAATTTTCTTTTGATCTGAAAAATATTGTGAGTGTGTGAGTGTGTGTGTGCAGAGAGAGAAAGAGAGAGAGAGAGAGAGAGAGAGAGAGAGTCACACAATAGATAGGCACTTAACACTTTCTGGAGGTGAGAAGCATATATTCAATGAATTAATTTAACAAAATATGCTCGAAAATAGAATACTAAATCCAAACACGGGGAGGTGTCCACTGTGGACAGAAACTATCATGTACAGGAAATATCGTGAGGATCTTCCACTTATGTTCGAGCTTATGAAAACGAGATTGATTCTGAACTGAGATATGAGATTTCTAATATCTTATAGTCGAACCGAAGAAAATGATGCTGTAACCATGACTATTTTGTCTGGAAATTTTGTGCTCATGCTTCCTGATTTGGTGGTGCTCACTTGGCCCCGGCAAGATTCTTCTCTTCAATCTTCCTTCGCATATTCTCTTGGGCTATGAAATCGTCGCACTTTCTGGAAAGCTCCTCTTCCTCTTCGTTTTCCACTTCTTCTTCTTCATCTGACACGGACGTCAACGACGTAACGCTCACGGAGCGGCAGAGGAGGCAATTGCTCTGGTCCGTGCATTCTTCATAGAAATCGAATGGGGACGGCTCTGTCGAGGGCGACAACTTCGACTCCAGGACGAGGAAGAAGATGATGATGCTGCCCAGAAGGAACAGAGAGGCTGGCTTGGCGTCGTACTGGCCGACGAAGGGGAAATAGATGGAGAATATACGATTCCGATAGGAGGTTGCCCAAGGCAGGAAGAGAGGGAAGAGACAGAGAAATATACTGAAAATAAAGCCGTAGATGAAACTTCGGAAAACTTGGTTCTTCTCGTTTTTGTGACCGTCCATGGCGGATGACGGGAAACATAGGAAGTGGAGGGTCTTATAGAAGGTGAAGAGAAGTATCTGTTTGGGTTTCATCGCATGATCCTTTCGTCGTTAGAAATTTGGAATTTCCCGGTTTCTTCTTGAGAGGAAACCTAGCAGGATGTTCTCTAAAAAGAGAGATCCCTGAGAGGGATGGTTGCCTCCTGTAGCTTTCCACCAACTTCAGGACTTTGACCATGTTTTGTTTTGTGAGCGAGGGCAGAATCCCCATCCTCGTCGCGTGCAAAAGGTTGGAAGAGAATTCAATAAATGTACAACTTAAAGGAGGAAATTGACAACGAAAAAAGAGAATTCAAGCTCACCGTATTAACCTTGTTAGAAACAAAGGCCTATTAAAAAGAAAAAATTTGTGAGAATTTTTAATTTTTTAACGTCTTTTAAAATTCCCTTAACGTAACGTCTTCCCTCCTGTGTTATTCACATTGAAGCCTCTTTCATATGTCATCTCCTCACTGCGATGGCCACTACCCATAAGAACCTCCTTGCATCTAAAACTGCCTCCACACTTTGGATACCCGACAGTACCACTTCTCTGGCTAGCCATCACAATCCCTATCCCCACTGTTCCTCTCGCCAACTCCCGACACTCCCCCACATATCCAACAAGACCAGCAATGGGCAGCCATCACAGTGGTCTGACGGAGAGACGTTTCCTATTTGGACTTTTCCTCTCCCCAACTCCGGACACTCCTCCACATACCCCACATATCCAGTGAGACCAGCAAGGGGCAGCCATCACAGTGGTATGACGAAGAGACGTTTCCTATTTGGGTCTCACTTCATGGAAGCACAAGCTCAATTTTCAAAGTTCTCATTATTTCATACTCAATTGCATCTTAATTAACATCCAAGTTCAAAGTATACCCTAAAGATTGCTGTGTGTGATTAAAATGTACAAATTAAAACTACATAATAGGGGATTTCTTGACTTTTAACTAATATTCTTTGTTTATCCTTAAACCACCTTATCCTTATTTAAGTCTTCTTGAAACAGTCTCAGTTATGCAAGCCACAAATAATTTAGAATGATGACCTACTATCACTGATAGCAAAACGTTGAGTGCCCTCTAGTAGATGTAGCCAATGAATTTTTGCCGCGTTGAATAACCGCATCAAGATAGTAGGGTGTTGTCGGCATTAAGACGGACCATTGTGGAGTTTAAAAGACAAACAGTTTATCTTTTAAATGGAGTAGATTAAGTGTAACTAATTGTAACATTTTAGGGGTTCCAGAAACCAAAACTCCATATTTAGTTGTAGTTACTTTCTGATAATACGATACCATTACCAGGATATATTGTAAGACCCCCTTTTATTATTTTAAAGAGTAACTGAAGAAAAATTGGGAGAACTTCCTTATTTAGGCATGAATGTCATTTGAGTTCTCCAATTAATGGTTCCCCAAGAGGGGGTATTCTCCCCCGAGAAGGTTGTCTGGGGAAAGGAATCATCAACTTCCCTAGTTTGCCGCAACGTATCTCGCACTCTACATGGCTTCAGCTTCTCTGATATTCATCAGATTTGTATATCATCTTTATCCATATGTGTATATACAGCGAGAGATAGATAAATAATAGATGGGTGGATAGATAGACAGATAGATGCAGTAGATGCAAGGGAGAGAGAGAGAGAGAGAGAGAGAGAGAGAGAGAGAGAGAGAGAGAGAGAGAGAGAAATGTTTCGTCGGGGCCGTCGGAATCTCTCTTTAGGCTTACGTCTGCAGTTTCGGATAGGAAATTCTACTGATGTTGAAATAGTCGGTTGGGGCGAACGATTCCCTCTGAATTCTCTCGCGGCGGCGGGGGCGGCGGGATTCTCCGAATATTATTCGGCGAATAATCCCACCGTTCGGCCGTGGTCCCAATGCTTTTGCCATTTCGTCTTCCGAGAAGCCTCCTCCGTCCGGCTATGATTACCCTTTTGACGGTGGAAAAGTAGTGATCCTGGACAAACCCTCAAACACAATAATGCAATTCTACGTGTCTCCCCCTCTCTCTCATCGATGGCATTAAGTACCTTCGGTTTTTCATCTAGAAACTGGGGATTTATAGGTGTTGAAGGGGCGAGATGGATGGAGAGGGAGAGGGAGGGAGGGAAGGAGGGAGGGAGGGAGAGAGAGAGAGAGAGAGAGAGATACCTCAGTTTCGAAAGTGAAGCCTTGGGAAACACTACAGAAATATTCGTTAACCCTTCCCCCCTCCAAATGCATCTTGAGAGGTTGGCTGCCACAGTAATAGAAGCCATCATTATGGTGATGATTAGATGTGGTCCATCATTATATGCAGTAATCACTAGAGGTTGTCCATCATTATAATGATGACGCTGACATTTCTTATTACTGTTCTAACTATTCTGGTCGTTGAGGTAAGCAGGTGAGCCTACTTGATCAAGACAATCAAATAATATGTTGATGCTTAAGATAGTTATATAGTTTCTGTTACATTAGAATAGGATCAAGAACTCCTATTAAGAAGGGGATGGATTGTTTATGATTTTGAAAATAAACAACACTACTTACAATGCCAACAATGACATGCATAGGGGAAGAATCAAAGAGCAAGAAAATATTAGAACCATGATTGATATCAACCCCTCACCGCATAATTGCACAGCCTTTCTTGTGTCCTAGAAGGGTTTAGATACAATTGGAAACAATAAAACTAGACAGTCCAACTATAAACGCCAATGAGTGATAGTAATTAATTAAAGCAAATCGAGCCCTCCTAAAGAAAGTTTTAAAAATTATATTTTTATAATCGATTTAAACCTATGCACTTTAGAATTGCTAGTGCATGGTTGATGTAACAAAAAAAGTTGATTAGAAAAATGTCCCAATAAATGGGTTGGATCAATAGATTCAGACAATCCAGACTTAACCTTAATAGGAATCAGAACCAGAACTTGGTAGTCCAAAAATCAAATATAATCCAAAGTATCCTCTCTCTCTCTCTCTCTCAGTCACTCACACGCTCACTCACTCCAGTCCTACACGCTCAAACCGTAGCATATCATGAGTGAATCAGAGAACATTAAACATGGAAGAGAACAGATGATACATACTTTAGAGATGTCGCAATTGAAAATTAAATTATTCAGTGAAAGTTATGGTCTCATCATAACTGAAATATCTTAATTTCTAGGGTTGTGCATTTTACATCATCAGCTATGTTTCTAGGCTATGTTTACAGCCCAAGGTTTATCATCAACATCTCGCTGCACTTTCTAAGAAAGGACAGGCAGTTTATGATGCATGATAGTAGTCATATGAGCATTCACAAGCTCTCATAAATTATATATGTTAGATTACGATGTTATCGGTTACCTCATAGGACCTTAGATAGTCATAGTTGTGAGTTGAAGGTCCCATAAATTCACCTTTCCTGCATCGTTAGAAATATCACTGTAAACCAAGGCATGCTCCTCTCTTCAAAAGATACTAGTAATCCACTTATTATTTTGGACTTTGTACTGATTTTGGAGTAAAAATGCATCGATTAATGTACTCCATAAAAATTATGATATTTTTCTCACTATAATAAATATCTCTAGCTAAAAAAATATAAATGAGTACGGAAGAATGGTTGAGATGAAAATGAAACACCACAAAAGAGATATCATGTAAAGTGTGATTGCATTAGCAATCTTGTTCAAAAGTTTTCATAAAATATTAAAATGAAGTAAAATTAAGATTGATTTAATAGAAATATAAACAAATACAATTTTGAAAATTATAAGACAACAATTTCTATTCAATTGACACTGAAAAATCTGTATTTCATTATGTCTAGCAAGATAGTCTTTATGAATTTACATTGCATGGACTCATTTTTCATAACATTCCACAAGGATAAGAATAAATCAAGAAATATATGATATATAACACAAAAGTCATCCAGTCATTTACGAAATATTTTACAGCGCGTCAATCACACAACAGGGTGTGTTTGATAATGTATTCTATCTTGATTTGTGTAAGAACAAAGAGATAATGGGGGGGACCGTGATAGACGTGAAGGCAAGATGAGGAAGAGACAAAATAGGCAAGAGGAAGAGAAAGATAAGACGGAATAGACGAGAGATGAGTACGCGAGGATGAGAGAGAGGAAGCAGAGGAGGGTGCCATCACAAACAAGAAAAAAGGCAAAATGTCCCACCCAAACGAGCCCTAAAACATAGTATATAAATGTTCCCTAGTGGGCTCAGTACGAAAAGAGCCCAATAGGCCTAATACACATAGTTTGGTGTTACTATGAGTAAGAAGCTTTTGGTGGAAACAGAAGAGCACCACATCTCTTTGCTTTTTTATTACTAGTTTATTATGTTATTCGAATATATTTATTTAAAATAGAGAAATAATAAAATGAAACTTAACAATGGGTGTTCAAGTCATCAGATGTTATGAAAGTAAAATTAAGTTATACAAAGCAAGACGTGCATGTAAACTTCACTATAAAGTCACCCCCTTGAACTATGGATCATCTCCTGTTCTTGAAGGTAATTAGATCCCTCCAAACTACACTTTTTTCTCATGAGCCGATCATACTTAAGATTGGTTGAAATCACCTTTAGAAAAAGTACTAATTTCTAGTCATGTAAAAATAATTTTTTTGTTAGTTATCCTCAAAATTTTTCTTGTAAAACTCTCTCTCTCTCTCTCACTCACTCACTCACCCGCTCACTCACTCACGCACTCAGGTAGCAACCACAAACACCAAGAAAGAAACCCTTCGTTTACCAATGGTGAGGCATAAAGCAAGAATAATTCAAATATTAATAAAATATTTTCTAAATATTTCTCTTAATCAATGTAAACTGGCCAGGGAGTGAACGCTAACAATATGCATAGTTTGTAAAAACCTAAAAGATCATGTGAAAAAGAAATGGGCTCATCGTTATTTCGAGTAATTTATGAAGAGCTCAAACTGGACGACCCCGGAGAGGACGGGGCCATCACTCGGATTTCCCGCCCCTCTTCGAGGAGAAGACCTGGGTCCTGGGTCCTGGGCCCATCGTCACCCCCCCACCTCCCCCCCACACACACACACAGTGAAAGTGAAGGACCGGGCCCTCTCCAACAGCCGTGGAGCACTTCAGAAGCCGGGCCACCCTCTCGTATCCCAAGCAACGCTGAGGACACGAGTCGGTGTAGAGTAACCTTTCCGGCGCCCGACAATGGTGAGGATGCTACTCAGTAGAGAACAACGGAACTTCCCCGTTCCCTAATACTCGGACATAAATAATGCCTCATGTTCGAAGTTCGGAATACCCAAAACCCTAACAACCCTCGTCGTTGCCCCCGCCGTCAACGTTTATATGATCCAAAACTGACAGTCTACTGCCAATTTAGTATGTTTCCGAAGCTTGTATTACATCGACGCGGTCCGGTTACGGGACGAAAAGGGCCTCCTTTTTTCTCTGGCAGCGCACAGCTCAAGGACGGAGGCCGGTCTGGGGGCACCGATCCTCGCGCCGTACGGCGTATATATATAACTTTGTGGATATCAGGCAGATGGTACGGGGACAGAAGACTAACGGCGGAGAGAGGGGCCACGGAGACAGAAAGGTGGCCTGTGCTGGTCGCTGCGAGTCATGGAGAAAGAAAGGAGGCCGGGGCCGGTAGCTGCGAGTCACAGAGACAGAAAGGTAACGGGAAGGTGGCTGCCGGCTCCCGCCACATGCGGCTCTATTGACCGGGGGCATCGAGAAATAATGATTTCAAAGTTTCAACTAATAAATATATGAATTCAAAACCAAAAGAAACATGTCTAGATATACACGTGTCTGAAATTGGGCATGTATTTGCTTAGCGTATGTAAAAACGTTTGAATTGACTTTGTCACATCTTAATGTACCGTCTTGGCTGAGCTGACCTTGATCAGGATCTAATACAGACCCTTGGGTGCTCCTCTTTTTAGTCAGTGATCTGATTCTAGCTCTCAAAGAGTCCACTTTATTTCGAACCCAATCAGGATTCTGTCCGTAAGGCACGAGTGAGGTTAGCCTTCTATGGTTTTGTTAGGTTTAGATAGTTACGAGAGCGATAAAATTTAGTAACCATCATAAGACTCTTCAATTTTTTTTGAAGTTACCATTATTTTTATGCTAATTATATCAAGATGGCTATACGAGCTGTTTCTATCGTCACCAATGGCTGCAAAGCCTGCGACCTACCGCAGAAGTTGGATATATCCGTCGAGATCAGGCTGAGCGCGTCATTTGTATGCACGTCAGGCGCACGGCCACCGTTAGATTCCTCAACGCTGGCTGATCTCATGGTAGGGTTCAGACATGGACGGTAGAGACAGGAAGGGCGACTTAACCTAGGAAGTACAAATAACGGCGACTATGAGGATTAGGGGATGTGAGGAAGAAAAAGGTATTAAAGAAGACCTATTCCAAGAATAAGGATGGGTAAAAGCAGGCACACATATTCGGATCCTGATTGGTTCTATACTCACATAATCGAGCAGGCGTTCGGATTCTCGTCGCTGAAGATATGGGGAGGATATGAAAACTCCATCTGGTATCTTGGATAGCTCCAAGTCCACGGGTTACTGTTGACTTCACTTTGGGCGCCGTCGGCTGCCGTCTCCTCGTTCCCCTTCGCCGCCACACCGCCGCCGGCCTTGTCAACGGCCACCTTCTCCAATGGCCGGACTTCCACGACTGCCGCGTTGCGGCCGGTGCGCCGGTGGATGTGCTCCAGGAGCGTCACCGGGTCTAAGACACCCTTTACTGTCACTTGGGAGGTCTTCATATCCGGCTCTGCCGACTCCACTCCCTTTATCTTGAGGATTCTCCTCTTAATCTCTTGTACGCAGGCTTCGCAATGCATATGAACTTTCAGCACTGCCACCTTCACCTGTGGCTGCGCCGCCAAACCGCCGCCGCCATGAGAAAACGCGAGAGTGAGGGATAGAGAGAGAGAGAGAGAGAGAGAGAGAGAGAGAGAGAGAGAGAGAGAGAGAGAGAGAGAGAGAGAGAGAGAGGATAACTCTTCAGTGAGATCAGACGACCGACCTCTTCCTTCTTCAGTGCCGGCATGGATTTCTCCTCATCTTTCTTCTCCTCAACAGGCTTGGGGAGGACGGGGGTGAGAAGCTCCACCTTCTTCCCGTTCTTCCTCTGCAACCTGTTTACCAGCTCAAGGGGATCTCCCGCCGCCACCTTCCCTTTGACCACAACCAAGTGGTTCCCGCAATCAGTCTTCACCTCCTCCACCCCTGTCAATCATCAGTGATCATGATCACCCCATCCGTTCACCAAATAAAAATATGATCTTTTCATGCAATCGGGATTAAACCTTCGAGGCCCATCAGAGAGCGCTTGACCTTCTTGGCGCAACCTGCGCAGTGCATGTGGACCCGCATGACGATCTCCTCTGGCGGCGGCGGTGGTGTTTCCTTGTCCCCTCCGCCTTCAACACTGCCGCCATTCCCCACCGTTTTTCCCTCATCTCCCTGTTTCTCCTGTTTCTTTAACCTCCCAGCCCCAACATCGTGTTTCGCCTCCGCTCCTTCCTGTTTCTTCTTCCCGTTCTTCTTCTCCACCTCTCCTTTCGACTTGTTTCCCCCTTGCTCCTGCAAAAGAAACCAGATCACAGAGAAGCACCCCAGCGAAAATAAGAAAAGTAAACAAGCGTAGAAACGGCGAGGGAGGGAGAGAGAGAGATAGAAGAGATACCTCCCCCATTGTCACCCACTCGCTAATCTCGCGCGGGATTGCAGCTGCAGATCTCAAAGGTACTGAACCTCCTGGGTGAGAGAGGAGCCAATGAAGCTGGAAGATTTTATCCTATCCTCTCTTCGAGGGCCGGCGTACCAGGAGGTCAGCTCCGTTAGTCTGGAATGAGGGAGAATGGAACAACGGCGCAGCCACCTCCCAGTCTCCACCAGGCAGCCGTCACGGCGGAATAGGCTACCTCCATCCGCCCTCAACCCATCTTCCCAAATCACGAAGGCGGGGCAGTGGAGAACACAGTCTTCCACTGTACCTCCGGACTAGCGGACTATCCCACTGAAACATCAGACTCTTGTCGTTTGTCGCCCTTTGATCCGCGCTGAAGCGAATTGAGTGGCGTTCTGGTGTCCTCCAGGTCCACTTGAGACCTCCACTGACGCCACACGCTTCCCGCAATTGGAGCTCAGGAGTCTGAATTTCAAAATGGCTCGAAAAGTAAGCTTTCAGATGCTGTTTGAAGGGAGTAAATGCCGTGAATCTGGGGAACGAGGGAATTCAACCGGGGAACTCTTTCCAAAACATGGCCCGTGTGCCTGGTTAAGCTCGCCTTGCTCCCGCCGCCCACGTGATCCGTGGTTCACGGACCGTAAACGATCCAGCAAGGATTGCAGGGGTTTGAGTGACGGCTATGTTGTTGACCCCCGTTTGGCTGGTGCGGGGGGAGCGGCTCCTTCCGTTAACGATGACTGACTGTTTGACTGAGTCCAATGCCAAATGAATGTGCAACGCCCGTTTTATTGGTGGAAGTGCACGAAGACCTTCAACTTCATCCCCATTTGTTTTAATAGCCAACCCATAAATGGAAGTCCCAATGATCATGTTCATCATGGAACGGCGCTCCAACTCTTCCAATACTGTCCTTTGTTGATGCAAAGATGGTATGCTAGAATAACTGATCTATGACAGCGTAGATTGTCCAAAACTAATCTTTAAAGGAGTCAATTGAAATAGATTTTCATCATCTAAAAGAAAAGGGTAGTAGCTTTAACATGCTTGTCGCCTTGACACACTCTATCCATTAAGAGTGCAATTTGCCTCTACTTTACTCTTCATGTTGGGCTGATTGTAGTTGTTACTAGCAATATAAAGATGCACATTAAGTCAGGGTGGCCAACGTAGTGCAAGTCATGTGCCCCACTTAGTAAGCTCTTATGTAATATGTACACTTGTTGTTCATAATAGTAGTGATCATGTCCTCTACTAGAAGTGGCACATCATTCTTACAACCATATAAGATAGTAGTGATACAATAGTTGGATCATCTAACATAGTTCTATTTGTTGAATTTTTCTACCCACGACTATTACCACTGCAACCACCTAGTTTCATTTCTTGCAACAAATGGTGTATATCACTATATTGCCATACCTTGATTTGCATACTTAACCAAAGCTGCACTCTAGCAGGAAGTCTTACAAGAAAGCCTTTTTAGAGAATAGGTTCTATGTCACATGCATATGCATATGCAGCATACCACGACCATCCTCTCATTCTTGTCTCTAGTTAGTCATTACCTCATGTCACTCATTTTTTACATTTGAATGCAAAGGGCTTTCCATCAATATGAGCACACTATTGATGGTAACACTAAAATGTTAATGTATACATCAGAAGGCCAAAGAAAGAAGCAATTACATCACCAGCATGGATGATTGAGGTTGTTCCAAGGTTGTTAAGATTGGCATATCTAGCATTAAAGTATCATCTTTTGTATCAAGTACATTAGAGCCTTCACATATGTAATGTAGTCAGGGTAGCTTGAGCATTCAATTGGACATTTGCCACACAATGGTGCAGATGTTCATTGGATCTATATGCAAGCCATCATTGTAAAAAAAAGATTTCTTTGAGTAGTAAGCTACAACCATTGGCATGTATACAAATGATGTAGATCTTCATTGGTTTGCCCTAGGTACTACATGTACATCACCATGTCTGCCCAAGTGAGTAGGTGCAATGTCCCTGTAAACCTCATTATATTGCACCCCTAGGGCACACGTGCTTACAAAGCCCTTTTTTATTCTTTGGCTTTATGTTGCTGGCCTTTCTCATCCATCTTAATGCCACTAGCAAGGTCTTCATGTTACATCTTGTCACACATGTGATAGGGATAAAAATACATAAAGATAAGGTGAGACATCCTCATCACATAGAAAACATAGCTAGGATCCACCTACTAGAAGAATGTTAGGAAATTGAGGACATATTCATGCCCAATTTCTAGTCAAGATATTTATACCCATGATAATATCGAAGATATCCATTGAAAGGACTATGAAGTTTACCAAGCAGCCTCACTTCTGGATATAATTACATCTAATATGTGGCATTACTTAGGACATATGTTGTTCAGTAGATAGCCTTGATGTGACTCTCTTCCTGTGATAGCATCATGAATCACTGATGAACATGTTTCCATGAGAGAAATGTTGGGAAATGGCTCATATCTCTATTGGGCTCAAAGACAAACTAATGGCAAGATGGGCAATGCACTAGCCCAACATGAAGTGGATTGGGAGGATGTGAAATCATTTTCTCTTTTTATTATGCTAGGGTCATACTTGTAATCTCTCAAAGCTGAGACACAAGACAAAAGTTAGCATGATTATGTATCCTTGTATGATTTTGAATTTGAATGTAAGTAGTCTAGTTTTATCTCACTTGTGCCCTCTCTTGTTTCTTCTCTTCTCTTGAGAAGATGAAAACATTGATTGATCTCAAAAAGTACAAAGCGTTCTTTGATTTTATTTTCTTGCAGATTTAATTTCATTATTTTTTGGTTTCTATCACAACTTTATCTAATTTGATCAACAAGTGGTACTAGAGTGAGATTGAAAATGAAGAAAAAATGGCTAGCAATTTTATTTCAAAATTCTGTGGAGAAATTTGACAGTGCAACTAATTTTGGACAGTGGTAGTGAAGAGTGAAGGATATGCTTGTTTCAATAATGTTAGGTTAATACATTATATGGAAAACCAAATAAATATACATGATGATGATGCATGAAAATTGGGAGCACCTAGATTTGAGAACAAGAAATGCTATTCGATTGTCTCTTGTATATACTATTTTATATTGTCTTAAATCTCCCCCTTAGTATTTGAATGTAATTCGATTTCTTTTGGGGAAGAAACTTTGACCAATAAGTAATTTCTTAAGTAGATGGTGTATGTGCCCAATATGGAGAGGGAACTCATCTTATAATATATACAAATCATTCTGGTTAGATGAGAGTTTAAGGTGTTAATCCTCTTTAGCACTATCCCTAACATTTGTTGGAATCTCTTAACAATACTATGGGGGAAAGAAACTCCTAATATTAAAGAGATAATAGTAGATTTCTTAAAATACTTCAAACAAAGGTAAATTCTAAAAGTGATCAAGTTGAAGGAATGATGGCTAATAGAGGAAAAGAATGTGGAACATTGAGGAAAAGAAGAAAACTAATGGAGAGTAGAAAATCACAATCAAGGTCAAAATCTAGAGCGTATTGGATTCGGCTTGTGTATTGATATATGTGCCATGGGAAGGAACACTTGAGGAAACATCACCCAGAATTAAAATGTTGAAAGGGTGTTATGAATGGAAATTTTAATTTTAAAAACATTGCAAGGACTGTATAAAAAAGTAATGATGTAGATATAGTCTCAATACTAACTGCAATAGAAAAAATTGTAGATTCATGGATATTGAATTCATGGGGTTCATATCAAATTGGTCCGGATTTTCACCGATTTGAAATATACATATTAATTAATTTAAGCTACATTGTTAGGCAAAGAAATTTCCTGAAAATTTATTAGAATTGATATCATTAAAATTAAAATGTTTGATGGTATTTTGAGAACTTTAGGTAATGTGAGATGTATCTCTAATGTTAACAAGAATCTAATTTCCTTATGAAATTTATATTCAATTGGTTTTACTTTTAAAAATGAGAATATAACTTTGAAAGTATATAAAGAAGCATTGTTACTGATAAACCTGCAATATAAATTTTGCAAATGCTATGATAAGAGAAGATACCACAAATATTTGGTTAAAGATACCTATCTATAGCAATAAAGAATACTTTAGTTATGCACATTTGGATGTTTGGGAACCTAGAAATATGAAGCCAAATGATGGATTCTATTATTTTGTGAATTTTACCAACAATTACTTAAAAAAAACTAAGTTTATAAAGCCAAAATTTCAAGTTTTAGAAAAAAAATTGAAATCAAACAAAGAGTAGGATCAAAGTTTTGATGATTGATAATGGTGTGGAGAATAAATATTCTGAATTTCTGAGGTACTATGAAAAGTACAAGATCAAGAGGCACTTCATTGTTAAAAAAATAATGAATTAATATGGACTTGTTTGAAGAATGAACTAGATAAATACTAACAAATCAATATTTTTAAGATTTGATGCAAAGTTGCTGTAGAAGTTTCAAATAGAGGTAGTAACATGACTTTTCATATAATTTAGTAGAACATCAAGTGATGTTCTTGAAATTTATTGAAAATTTTTTTTTATAAATGAAGTGGACTATTCAAGTTTGAGGATATTTAAATGTCCTAGATATGTCCATATCTCAAGTGATGAAATTTCAAAGGCTGACTAAAATTTAATAAGGTGTATATTATTAGGCAATGAAGAGTGAGGGGAAGGACATAAGTTTTGGAATTCTACAACCAAGAAGACTTTAATGAAAAAAGATAATGTTTAATCATATTAAGGTCTCGATGCGAAACATGTGTTGTGACCACAACAAGAATTGTAGGAAGAAAAATAGTCAATTAGAAATTGATGAGGATGTTAAATTTCTAGATACAATATCAGATTCAATTGAAGAATATTTTAATACACTTGCTACTAAAAGATCTAGATGTAGCATTAAATCCTATGTGGGGTATGTTTTTAAAGACCATGGCTCATTTGGTTTGATTGCAAATAAGGGTGAGACTACATCTTTTGAAGAGTCAATTAATTGTTAGAAAAAAAATAAATTTATGAAGATAATGATGAAATACCTAAAATCACTCTATAAGAATAAGATATGGAATTTTTCTGAATTTCTAAGAAAAATAAAGTATCGGGATACAAATAAGTCGCTAAGAATAAGAAGGTTGCATTAGAAAAGGAAAGATAGAATTTTGAATGCTTGTTTAGTTGTTGAAGGATATATACAAGAGGAGGAGGTTGGCTAGAAGAACTTGATGTGAACACTTCAATTGGGATCATATAACATGTCAATTACAATGGTATTAGTCACAATTATGAAAAAAAATCTAACTAGAAGTGGTTGATGTGAAGACTACATTTCTTCATGATAATTTTAAGGAAATCATTTATAAGGAGAAAATTGAAGGGACCAAGAAACTAAGATCAGAACATCTTGTTTCCTAATTGAAGAAATTATTTATGTTGTAAAGCAATCAGCAAGGCAATGATAAAAAAAAAATGATTTGTATGTGTTTCCTAAACTATTTTATGATAGATCTTTGATTTACTTAATACTTTATGTATGATGGGCTACTAAGTGCTAAAAATATGAATGATATTATAAACTTCAAACATTTACTAACTAAAGAATTAGTGATGAAGGATCTTGGCTCATGTAAAAAGGTGTTTGATATGAAAATTAGTAGAGATAAAAAGAATAGACAACTCTCGATATCACAAAAGAAATATGACACGAAGTTGATGAAGTTTCTTGGTAATGGATACTCGGAAAAAGTACTCGATTAATTAATAAATTTATATCATTTGCAAGTCATAGTTCAAGGGCTAATAGTAAATATTGAACAAATGAGTAAGATAACAAATGTGATGTAGTGGGTAGATTGATTATGTCATGATATTTACTAGTCTCAACCTTACTATGTAAATTTATGTCTTGAAGAATATTAAAATTTAGAATTGTATGATTTATTAAAGGTTACAATGATGTCTAAATAATTTTTTGAGGAGAAGAATTCAATATCACTTGAAAATTTTGTTGATGTTCACTTTGTAGTGGATTTACATATTGTTGATCCTTGATAGGATACATGGTTACTCTTATAGGGGGGTAGTTATCTGAAATTTTTTATTTCAATTAATCTTTGTATTATCCCTTATACAAGTTGAGTATTAATGGGTGAGGGTAATAAGGACGTTTTTGGATGAAAAAATAGGTCAATGAGCTCAATTTTGACAAAAATGTAGTTCCTCTATGTTTCAATAATAAAAAAAATATTTATTTGGCAAGTATTCAAGTGTATCATGTATGAAATAAGCACCTTGATGTTAGGTTTATAAGATCGATGTGATGAATTCAAGAGATATTTTATTCAAAAATTATATTATACAGAATGTTCCAAATATATTGACCAACCTGGTTACAATTGAGGAATTCAACCATTACTTGAATTTTGATTGAGATTTTAACATGTTGAGAAAGAGGAGTGAATGAAGGTTACAATGGAACACCATGAAGGTTACAAATGGACATTGTTGAGATATGACTCATCTCTATTGGACTTGATGAGATGAATTGACTAAGGCCATGCTGGCCCATGTTGTGGTAAAACAAGTATTGGGGTGCAAGTGAAACCATTTTCCTTTTCCATTATGTTGGGAACATACTTATAATGTCTCACAACTTGAAATATGGTTCAAAAACTAGAATGATTTTCTCTCTTGATTTCCTTTTAGATTTGAATGAGAGCATACTAGTTTTATCTCTCACTTTTGTATGCTCTCTCATCTGTTTTTGCTCTCTCCCTCTCACACATAGATGAAAACAGATTGACCAACCTCAAAAATTATAGCGGGTTCTTTGATCTACATTGTTCACACTATCTTCAATTCAATTATTATTTTTTTTTATGTCACCAGTTTTATCCAATTCAATCAACAAAACCATGTGTCTCATTGCTATCCACCATGACTAAAATGAATCACCTGTTGATGCTTGCATCAAGAAAGATCAGTCCACACTTACCTTGGCTATTAAGATCTATGGATCATTGCACCACACCAAGTGAAATGGTCTAAGGATCACACCTCCTATCACATACCAAACATCCCCTTGTCTTTATGCAATAAATAGCAATGTACATGTCTTTGCCTAATTTGCAACACAACTTAGTTTACACCTAATTCTAGAGCACTGAGAGGAATTTTAAGGGTTTACTTTCACTTGACATGATCTTTGTTTCTAGTGGCAGCAAAGTGTACTTCACATAATGGGCCAATATAATAAAGCTATTAGAATGTATCACATGATATCCGTGTGCCGTCCATATGGAGGAACTGATTTCTAGTTCATTCACAAAAGGATCCCATTGACAGTTCACATGCTTGAAGATGACTTAGTCTTCAGCACATTGCCTCATCCCATGACCCTTGTCAACTCCATGCCAGCAAATGAGCATTTCAAGAGTAGTATGCCTACAATGGCATATGCCCACAATTCTCTTATGTGAAAAGATGAGTCATGCAGGACTGATTTAGATCATCTTCAATCACTCATCAACTGCCTAAAGACAGGCTACAACTGGCCCATATCATCTCCAATCACTCATCAACTGCCTAAAGACAAGCTACAACTGACCAATATCATCTCCAATCACTCATCAACTGCCTAAAGACAGGCTATAACTGGTCTATATCATCTCCAGTCACCCATCAACTGCCTAAAGACTGGCTACAACTGACCAATATCATCTCCAATCACTCATCAACTGCCTAAAGACAGGCTATAACTGGTCTATATCATCTCCAGTCACCCATCAACTGCCTAAAGACAGGCTACAACTGACCAATATCATCTCCAATCACTCATCAACTGCCTAAAGACAGGCTTCTATCCTCTCCAAGGAGGAAGAACCTAGGTCAACTGCTCCTCCAATCTAGCAATCTGCTTACCCTCAGTTTCACTCCTGCTCAGATATCAATTGTCACAAGGTTGCCAGGAGTATGCCCATCTTATCCACTTCATGGCAGCCTCTGTGCTGTTCCTTCTGTCACTCAGTAGCCTTCACAATTCATGTGGAAGCTAGGAAGCTAACCATTACTTAGTCATAACTATCTCATGCTTACAGTCCTCTCACCTCATGTACTTGTGGTTACCACTATGCCCTGTGATTGCCAAATACAGAAAGTTTCACATGCTGGATGTGCCATCACCACATGCCAAACCACATCGGGAGAACCATGCTCAAAGGTTCACAGAATTGCCTAAGAATGTCACTTATTGTCAACAATTCAGGTTCCATGGCCCACCTTCCATAAAACTTGGTCTGATATTGTGGTGATATCTGCCTCCAGATGCATGCCTTACTATGGCGATGAGCATGTGCTGCATGATACCGACGCCCATAGACATGCACACATGCATGGCAACATGCTGTCAATGGGGTTCCCAACACCGAGCCTCGCTCCTCCATGATAGGAGTGTCACACTCCACCCTTTGTTGAGCCCTCCTAACCCTCCCAAAGAGCCATGGCTGACTCTGAGAATCCCACCGCAAGCTGGCACGGGCGAATGGATTAGTGCAAGGCCGGGGCAATCCTCACAGAGGGTGCCGCTGATGTCTTCACCTGCTACAGAGATCCCCCTCAAGAACAGACCAGGGAATTTCAGATGATTTCCAAGAGCAGCATATCGGAGAATTTAACAGATTATATTCATTTTCTCTGCGCCAATTCGATTCATCACAGTTCTTTCCAGGAAACATTTTCTCGAGAAGAATGAAATTGCATGAAGTATGTATGATGATAAAATTTGGATATTAACATTTATCAAGAGGAAGGTGAAGTGCGGGACCTAATCAGTCCATTGCGTCGAATTTGGGGGAATACCAGCCCAGCTGCTCCACAAGCTTCTCCATCCTCTCTTCCTGTCCTTTGGAGTCGCCGAAAGCTGTGGTGAATGGGTAGATGTAGGTGACCTTAGTGGCCATGGATCTGTAGGCGACCACATCTCCCTTCACCAAGAACTCCATCACGTCTCGGCCAAACCCTCCATCAACCTCTGCCAGCAGATACTGGCCTGTAGAATGAGTAGAAGAACTAATCAGGCGAACTGGTCTTTAAAAATCTATTGAAAAAATGGATGAGACCATATAGCAGGATAACTGAAACATTTTCCATGAAATCTTCATCAGCCGTCCGTCAGATTACCGTAAGGAGTCTCCTCTGCGGCCTGAAACTTCACATTCTTCTGAGTTCTCACGATTGCGTCCTTCAGAGCCTGCGTAGGGATGGAAACCGCAACCATTTCGTTTCGGAATCCGCCAAGTTCAAATTTCATTCCCCAAATCCCGAGAGAGAGAGAGAGAGAGAGAGAGAGAGAGAGAGAGAGAGAATACAACACCTGAACGGCATTCTCCGAGGAACCACTCGGGATCACCAGAGGGAACGCGAACGAGGAGGACTTGGGGTTCGTCGAGACGCATCCCGGATTTGTGGACGGGCAAGGCCTTATCTTCCTACAGCAAAGAGATGACCACATCACCCAAGCGCCGCAATTAGGAACAAGCAGAAACCAAGAAGAAGGAACGGAGATCGCAACCCATCCTCCAGGCCGAATTTCAGATCCCGGGATTGCGAGAAGGGGGTGGTCGGAACGACCACGGGAGCTCCTGCGCCGGCGGGGAAAGGGACGGCCAGGGAAGGGGAGGAGAAACCCAAAACAAGCGAGAGCCCCAGTGGGGCAAGAGCGCAGAGGGAGAGCTCCTTCCTCGCCTCCGCCGCCTTCAGAGCTCCGCCCACTGCAGCAGTTGCAGAGGGGAGGAAGAGGAGAAGGCCATGGCCGGAAGGCATCCTTCCTCATCTCCTTCGAGCTATCCTCCTACCATCCTCATGTATTCGAGCTCACCTTAAAGACCATAATACCCCTATTTGATTAAAGCAGACGAGGGAAGGATGGTGGTAGTTTAGTCATTTTAAGGGGAAGATGGGTAGGTATATTTCGGTTCGAATAATACTATCCACGTGTACCAATCACAGTGATAGGAGAGGACACATGGCATTCCTATAATTATCTATTTATTTGATTTTTATATATTTTAAAAACTCATATTACCCTCATTTCAGAAGTGGTGAGAAAAGTTACCAACCTTAACGAGAAAATATATTAAATTGGATATATTATCGCTAAAAAGAAAGACAAAATCTGGCTATTATTTATTTTACGTATGATTTTTCATATATCCCTCATAACGTCGACTCCAGGTTTCATTTTTCCCAAAATAAAGCGTCCGACCAGTTCAGCGAAAAATATTTCTTGCCATTTAAAAAATTTTAAAAACAAAATTTTCGAGAAAAAATAGACTTCTTTTCATGAATTCGCTATTTTCAATATGTTTTGGTAGCTAAGTTTATTTAATTCAATAAAAATGCTGATATTATTTATAAATCGCTGTATTTGATCTCCATCTACTCGGGCGGGAGGAAGAGTTAGGGTTTTCTGAGTTGAGCTCGGAGAACTTGGGGATCCAGCGGGCGAAGGATGGGGGAGGAAGGGGTCCCGTGGGCGGGGAGGAGGAAGCAGGAGCTTGGCCTCGAAGGGCAGAAGCACCTGGAGGAGACCATCGCCGCCGCGTTCCAGATCCTCTCCTCCATCAACGACGAGCTCTGCAACTCCGCCCTCTGGGCCACTCCTCCCGGCGGCGCCGCAGCCCACGCCGGCGCCAATGGGGACGCCTTCTCCGACCACACAGGTCACCACCCCGAATCCGCCCCCCCTGGCGGCGGCGGCGGAGCCCTTGATGACGCCCGCCTCCGCTACAAGTCTGCCATCTCCTCTCTCCGGGCTGTTCTAGCCGCCATTCCCCCTCCTCAGGTACATGTTCCTTCTCTGCAAGCATGATATCAAATCTCCGTGGCCGAAGAGCTGGTTTCAATCGAATCAAATCTCCGTCGGTTTCTGAAAACATTCAGGAGGGCGCCACGGTGGGGAACATGTCGGAAGCCATGACCGATCAAACTGAGGTAGAGCGACTTGAAGAACGCGCTTCTGCGCTGAGGAAGGTGAGCGCCTGATAATATCATGGAATATGGATGAACGATCATCTCCGATCATACTATTGTAGCGATTTGGGATGATCATATGTAGATATAATAAATTATTGGATCGAACGAATCCCAAATTGGGCAAAAAAAATTGCATTTTTCATCCAAATTCGTGTGCACTACGGTGAAAATTCCTCCTGTTTCTACGGTCGAGAGGGTTTTTCTTGCTTAGATTCTTTGAAAATGCAGGAGCTTGCGGTCAAGAACAAGCATGTCAAGCTCCTCATCGATCAGCTACGGGAGCTGATCACGGACATTGCGACCTGGCAGAGCCCCTGCTCTCTTTGACCACCGGAGGAGGGGAACGGTAGAACAAGATTGGACTGCTTCACTGCAGAAGGTGGGGCGCTTATGACCAGCTGACTTCTTCCCTCATGGAGGATATGATTATTACTATCAAAGGGGGGGATCCTCTGTTGGCTGCCTCTCCTTGTTCGTGATGGTGTAATTAACAGGATGTAATGAATGTTGGAACTCCATCTCTCTCTCTCTCTCTCTCTCTCTCTCTCTCTCTCTCTCTCGCTCTCTCCCCCTCTCTCTATCTCTCTCTCTCCCTCCCGCCCTCTCTCTCTCTCGCTCTCTCCCCCTCTCTCTATCTCTCTCTCTCCCTCCCTCCCTCTCTCTCTCTCTCTCTCTCTCTCTCTCTCTCTCTCTCTCTCCTCTCTCCTCCCTCCCGCTCTCTCTCTCTCTCTCTCTCCCTCCCGCTCTCTCTCTCTCTCTCTCTCCCTCCCTCCCGCTCTCTCTCTCTCTCTCTCTCTCTCTCTCTCTCTCCTCCTCTCTTTTCTCTACTCCCTCCCTCCTTCCCCCTCTCTTTTTCTTCCCTCCCTCCCTCCTCCCTCCTCCCCCCCTCTCTCCCTCTCTCCCCCCTCTCTCTCTCTAACAATGATAGCTCATTGGGGACTTGCGCTTGATCAATGAAGAATTGTCCTCAGATCCCTCCAGTTATGGGCATTTATAGCCTCGTACAACATGATATAATATATATATAACATCAAAATGGGCTCGATTTTTCCTTGTTTGGAGTAGTTGAAATAATTATATATAATTTTCTCATTGATTATCGTATTTTAAGTTATTAATAGTATAGGCATTGACAAACACAAGTTATTTGTTTTTTCCCCAAATTTTTAGATTGCAGACTTATATTTTTCTAATAGAATTCAGACTAGTAAATGGATGATTTTTAGGGACAATTTAATCCGATAAAAAACCTTTATTATTCTATATTATGTTATTTATAATTCTGGTTTTCTATTAAAATAATTTTTAAAAGCTCGAAATAAACCCAGTGTGCGAAATAAACCTTCAGAAAAGTATAAAATCTGTAAATAAATATAAATATTACTTAAAATAGGATTACGATAATATGTATTATTATTCACAGCTAACTTTAGGAAGTCAGGGTGGTGAATAATCATCAATTTATTAAAATGTTATTAGTAAATTTATTTAGTTATTTTTAATAGGAGGCGTAACTGACTTTATGGGAGCTCGCCTTTCTTCCTGCGCCAGGCGTGTTTCTGGTTGAGCTCGGGGAAGGAGAAGGTGCAGGGAGCTTGCTAGGTTTTGCGGATTTCCAGGCGGGCGGAGGGGAGATGGATCCGGACGCGGTGGCGAAGGCCTTTGTGGAGCACTACTATCGGACCTTCGACAACAACCGGGCGGATCTCGGTAACTTGTACCAGGATGGCTCCATGCTGACTTTCGAGGGGGCGAAGACGCAGGGATCGCAGGCCATCGTTGCCAAGCTCACCAGTCTCCCCTTCCAGCAGTGCCTCCACAACATCTCCACAGTCGATTGCCAGCCCTCCGGTCCCGGGGGCGGCGTGCTTGTGTTTGTTAGTGGCTCTCTCCAGCTCGTCGGGGAGCAACACGCCCTCAAGTTCAGCCAGGTGAGATGTGTCCCGTCTGGCGTAGATTTATGTTGATCTTGGGTCGATTCGTTTTCCAATGTCCTGACGTCATGAACATGCCCCCTTCCTTCATCCGATGTTGTGTTTTGCTGTACTTGTTATTGATTTTTGATTTGGCCATCCATTCGTTTCCTTGCGGGATCGTTGCACATTTATGCTTCACGAATGTTTTGCTTTGGTGGATTCAGTATTTTAATCCACTAAGGTGCTGATGGTTGTGTGGTTCACTGTTGTATTTGATCATGGAAGGATATCATTTCGTCATTTTATTCATTTCGCTATATTCTCTTTTTCTGATTTTTTGGCGTTTCGATGAAATTTATTTTGATTGTGAGATCTTCTGACGTTTAGGCGTACTCCAGCACATTATTTGCGAACCATTTGGTTGTATGCCATTCGTTTTTTTCCTTTTGTTTATATTCTTCTTTTTGTTAGCCAAATTCGTAATGCAGACTTTTGGATTGATGTAGAGGCAGTATGTGAGTTGGATTAGATGTAACCATTCTACAAGGTTGAGAATGTGCGTTGGTTGCAGCATTTAAATTCTTTTCATTGATTAAACTTCTTTCGATGCTGCGTGTGCCATAGTTTTGCCCCCATAAGTTTCTTCTTGACGTATACTATTTTCCATCCAATATTGTTTTTACAATCAAGTTGTGCCTTTCACTATATTTTTCTTGCGGTCATTAGTATCTGGAATATTTTCGATAAATATTGAATATTAAGGAAATGCATTCTGGCTTTTGGTGGAATTTTTTATCACTAGGAATCTATTGAAAGTTCTGGTATTTTATCTCACTTTGTTTCTATTTCTTCATTTTAACGTGTATGCACCATGAATCTGGTTTGCAACCTGTTGAAGGATCTGAAATATCGACTCTCCTTTTTGTCCCTTGTCTAGTCACCTCTTTGATTACAAATGCCCTTATAAATCTGGGTTCTATTTGATGGCATACGCCCTTATAAATCATCTAGCACTCAAGATGATTAAATGCCCTTATAAATCTATCATGAGAGAGGAAAAATAGAGGGCGATGATGATGGATCATAAATTCTAGACTAGCATCCCATCTCGATTCCTATGCTGCATACAAGTGAGATACTATCGATTATTTGAGAAAGTCATTCAATAGCTCCCAGCAGCATTGTAGATCATATAAATTTCTCAGCTCATTCGCAGTCTCCTTTGTGGTCAACTCAACTTACAGAATCATGGAATTTTCATAGATTGCACTGGACGTCTGGAGGTTAGCTTGACCCACTTGCACCCTAATACAGAGGGGAATGACGTGTTCTTCTGGTTTTGACAATTGATATATTCGTGGCCTCTTTGCATGATTGTCCGTTTCATCAGTGTATACGTGGTATACTATGTTCCTGTCAGTCTAGGCTCTTTTGTATTGAGAATATGATCCTATTTATACCCTAGATATAGTTTTAGATTCTTCATGATTAGCGTGCTGTTACTAGAAGAATATTTCCTGGAAGCATTGATATTATCTTGGATTTTCAGACATGCGAATACTAATTATTAGGTCATTTTCTTGGGGATCGTTCTACTATATCAGAATCAATCTGATGCGTAGTTCCATTGATCCTTTTTCTCTGACATAATAAATCAAGAGGTCGAGCACCTCAATTAGGCATGTGGGCCATCTTATGGCTCCATTTATAGTCCTCAATTATTGGTGAAAATGTGTATAATTCTCCCCAAATCATGCTGATTCTATGAGAAGGTGCCTTTCTCCATAACTTTGGCCACATTTGCCACTGAAGTTGAACTTTTTTTTCGCGTGCAACGCCTGATTGTGCCCATAAATAAGGCCTACGTTTCATTTTATTTTGGAAACTCATTCCGGTCCCTATATGCATCATGCCCATCTCTCTCTCTCTCTCTCTCTCTAGCTTGATGCCTTTGTGGTCTGGCCTCTGATGAATTTCTCTGTCTCCCTCGCAGATGTTCCAATTGATTCCGACTCCCCAGGGAGGCTTCTATGTTCTCAACGACATCTTCCGGCTGAACTACGCCTGACGCGGCTCAACAAGCTCCGGTAAAAGCTAAGTCCGCTCTCCCCCCTCCCCCCGCCCATTATTCTGTGGTTCTCTTGTTTGCCATTCGGATAGACGAGGGAACCCCCAAAAGAACCCTGCCATTGCCATCTCATCCCCCCCGCCCCCCCTTCTGATTATGGCAACTGCCTCTTTGTGTGCCCTTAGCATTTCCCTTGGTATTTCCCGCAGACCCCCGCCAGACTTAGCTGGGAGCTGGAGGGTAGAGGTAGAGAGAGAAGGGGGAAGGGCCTCAGAACTGAGCTATTTATGGAAAGAACCGAGTTATTTATTTAGGCGAATCTTGCTCCTCCGGGAACCAGTAAGTAGTAGTTGAGATTCAAGCCCAAACGCAACGAGTGAAAGTGAACAATCTCAGGGTCACAAACACGCTAATATATTCTGTTAATGATGAATCTAAGACCCGATTAGATCTCTTCGTTAAGGGGCATTTAGTCTGAAATGGCAAGTTCAAGGGAGCTGATCTTGTCATCTCCATCTGCCCTAGTATCTTATTCATACCATGAATAATGTTTCGGTAAAAGAAATAATATATTTCTCTATTTGTTTTCGATATATTTTTTCATAAGCTTTCACAGGGTGGGTTTTTACTGCATAGATCAAGTCAAGGAAAATTACGGAATGATGAGAATATAACTTATTTTTTAGCAATTAAGTAATATTAATAAATAAGCTTATTGTGAAACGTTTCAAAGTCATTATTATGAATCTGAGCTAAGACCCCTAATAAGCAGAATACCATCCAATGCAAGAACACCCGTGACCCTTTCTCCATCTTAAGCCAGCAATTTTACCAACAAAAATAGTAATAGTTGTCACAATAAAATTTAAATTTCTGATTAATACCCCTAAAAATGTCTTAAATTAAAAAAAAAATCCCCACTCGCATTTGATCGCACCATATGTGATTTTACTGAGGAAGTCACTGCACAAAAGGGGATGCATCGGTGAGATGCTCTCTTAGCTTCCGTTCAAGGTACATCCCCTCACTCGCAAACCCTAGCCAGCCCCACTTTGCATGAACACCGATTTCTGGGTCTCCGCCAGAGCTGGCCTGCCATCCTAAGCTTGTCAACGATTTCCAACCCCAGCAAGCTGACGTCTCACTCTGAACTGAAGTAGCAGCATGTATTGGAGTTCCTATGAGCTTCGTTTCTGAACTTAGTGGGCAGAGGATTCCCTCCAATTCGAGGCATTCAGTGGACTTCAATTATGGCAGAAGGCCTGATACTAGTGTATAATATAAGTGACCAAGCCCCAATTTTTCCTGATGGTGGGAATAAGGTGGTATAAATATCCACCATGCAGTTGGTAGGCTGAACTGAGGCCCTGAGCTGATCTTATAGCTTAAATGGACACAGATATTCTTCGAATGGCGTCGGTGAGGCCCGAGTTAGTCAATGCCTAGGACCCGGGAGGCCGTTGACCACGGATTGAAGATCCAGGAAGGCGGATGGCTCACAGTGGCCGCAGCGGCACGAGTGATTGCAGTAACATCGTCAGGAGAGAGGACTGACGTTTCCGTCTGGCGGGCTAGTTACATTTCCTCGCTTATGGGGAGGAAGGTCAAATATTTCCAAAAATGGAAATTTTGGCGCAGACTGCGCACCATGGTGTGCAGCGCGTCCACAGTTGTCAACTCCATGGCTCCACACATGGGCTTCGGAGTCGTGACCAGGTGATGTTTGCTCCACAGAGAGTTCCAGCCAGATCAGGTCCTTCATTTGAAATACGAAGTCTCAAAATAGTATCTATGAAAACTACAAATTGTGGTTATGCGGTTTTTTTTTCAATCGAGAAGTCAAGAGTCGACCTGGTCACGATTCATAAAGCAAGTGACTGGTGTGCTTTTTTATTAAAAAATAATAACTCAAAAAAGCCTGCTCTACTAGAGCTAATTTTTGAAGATGATTAAGCACATGACACAAATCAGAATATCATTGGAACTAGCAGAAGACATACCTAAAAATATTTCATTCACAATCAAAAACAAAAACAAATCACTAGTATCATTTTCATTAAAAAATAAAAAAATTAAACGGGTAACTATTGATTATGTAGATCTAATTTTTGCGAGGTAAATAGAAATTTAACGAGCACAGCTCTTGAGATAGTCTATGTAGGGTGGCAGAACTGCTCAAAAATTTGTGTGCTTTTTGGGTACTTCTTGCCAGCATTCTCCTTAATTTTCTATTAGATTAGTTATTCTAATTTTGTACACGGTGATCTACACGTTATTAGAAAACCTTTTTGGTGCATCCTTAAACACAAAATAGAAATAAACTACTGATTATCAGGCCGTATAAGTTGGAGATAATCTTGAAGATTGCACTCTATCAAATTTAAATCCAAATTTAGTTATAATCATGATTTAAGTCTATTGCCCTCCCTTCCAGACTACATTAACTGTCCAAGGGTCCTCCAAAAATTGTGTCCACAATATTTTAATGGTGGATTTTGGGTTATGTTTTCTAATTTAGTTGTCTATTTCTACATGGTGCTTAGAGATCCAATGGATGAAGAGAAACACAGGTAATTAATTAATCCATTCGAACTAGTCATTTTGAAACCATAAATTTTAATTTTATTAAACTAATTACATTTATTGTTCTAACCTATTGTGTTGTATGAATATTTTAAATTATTTAGAAAGATACAACAAACACCCACATAAGGTGCGCACACAATTTTGACCTCCTACTTATATCAACTGTTTCAAGACATCTCACTCTTTAGGTTATGATGTTTCACGACCTAGGGCCTGGATAGCTAACAGCACTATCAAACTTTTTAGTGCTCATGATAGTAGCAACTAACAAATTGTCTTCAGTGCACCAAGCAATCTAGAACAAAACTATCACCCTTAATCATGCCTCAAGATTAATGCAGGGGCCATATAGCTACTAATAGAATCGATGGATTACGTCAGAGCAATAATTCACTAATCCTAATGAAATCTGGCGAAATGTTTCAATGATCTAAATGTTTAATCCATGACTGATAACGACTTGGTGTATTTGATGTTAGAATTAATATTTAAATTGGTGTGACATGAACGATCAAACTAGCCATTTCGAAGTTCATTCATTAAAACTTCCTTTAAGTATATGTAATTAAATTCTATGGGTGTAATAATTAAAGTGTTTGATCCCTCATCATTAAACCACATAAAGATCATTTAATTATTATCAATTAAACTCTTAACTCTTGCCATCGTCAAAAGCAAGGTTCTAATAGTTTCAACATAACATTAACATGTCATCGCTAAGATACAAAGTTACTTTGAAAAAGCTCTTCAATGAACATTTTAGATTGAGTTTCTCATGCTTACTTCCTTTCTAACCATTTTTTCCCGATTTTCTTTGGTTTTTGAATTTTCCCTTGTCAACAAACACTATGCATTTTATATATTGTTGAATGTTATTATGGCTGTGTTCCATTCCATTCTAATGATAATAAATCTGAGCATTATAGTTCACATAGCTATTTTTTTTTAAGCTGCAAACTAGCCAAGAATTTTTGTATTGAAATGATCCAACTTTGACCTCAAGCTTTTGTATGATCCAAAAGTTCATCCATATATATTATCATGCAAATTTTGTGTGCCAACATAAACTTTATGCATTGGTATATATCTTAAGATTTTGTGTTATTGCACAACGAGGTTCTCATTTACTAAGATATTGAAATCAATGTACAAAGTTATTCAAGCACCATTCTTAATCTTACTCTTCATGTTTCCAAATGTAAATTTTACACATTTAGATATTGTGTGTCATATACTGTATTTACATATTATTTCTAATTTTGATGCTTGAGCATCTTAGTCCAATTTTGATATATTGAGATAGAGTGGATATACTCTCTTAGACCGCAGTATAACTTCTCATTTACTAAGATAATAATATCGCTATAATATTTTACCTGAAAAACAAATTTTCATATTTAAATTATTAACCTTGATGTACGAAAATATTTTATAACATTTCTCTTATACTAAAATATCAACATTAATGTATTAAACTATTTTTTCAACACAAATCATATAGTAAAATTTCAACTTTACCATATTCCACTATTTAGTGGCATAAAATTCATAGACTTAATATAGAACAATGTTGGGACATAAGTTCTCATTTATTGAAATATTAATCTTTATATACCCTTTCATTAAAATTATCCTAAAATAACTTATTTCCATGATAAGCATTAGTTGACTTCAAGTCTTACTCAAGGTTCCAAAACTCAAAACCAAGGCCATGTAGCATGGGTCCATTATCTAGGTAAGTTCATCTTAGAGGGCTTACAATTGTTTTAAAATAATGTTAAAAAAATGCTTTAAGCATCATGAATAAATTGTCTTCTTTAATTGTGAATGTTTTCTTCATATGGTACCTTATTCTTGTTGTGTAGATCTCACTAATGAGAACACAACCACTGCCTTGAATGTTGAATCGTGATGCCCATCACTTATCTAATGTATATAGGATTTTTATGTATTTTGATTATGAGTAATTTATTTATTCTATTAATTAGACATCATTATCCTTGAAATTAATTTTAATGCCTAGTTACCATGTTTTCACTATTTAAGGACTTTTAATCCTCAAATTTTGGATTAAATTATGAGATTTGAGGTTTCTTACTTTCACTACTTGCATTTTTGAGAAATAGTCTACGAGTACAACTCCCATACACTTTAGTGGCATCCTCACATCACCCTATATGATATTATCACTTTGAAGCCAACTAGGGTGGAGAGAAGATAGGAGAAGATCAAAGAAAGATTTTTAGATCTGTAAGGTCTATAGTAGACACCAAGAGGGGAAGGTGAATTGGATGTTTGTGGGCTTTTTATTTTCTCATTATGTATTTACTGATTGGTGTGTTGACATATATTTTCTTTGTGTATGGGTTCATTCATGACTCTTTTTTCTCTATATCTCTCTTCTCTCTTCAGAAAAAATAATAATGAAATCTTCTTATACTGATTTACCTTTCACTAGGCTATGTCTAGTCTAGGAGGATTCACATACTGTATTTTTACTATTTCTTTCAAGGAATTTATTCTAACATTAAGAAGTAACCCAAACACTCCAATAGAGTATCCTCAAAGACCACACCTTTCATGGGCACAGTTAGGCCACTAAAACCTCATACATTTGATCAAACCCCCTCTTTCCTCACGATCCATACAACTTAGGGACTGATGGAGATTATCAACCTTTGACTTAGATCATTTTTTAGATTTCTAATGTTAATTGTAGCTTAGATACAACACTTAGTACTCTTTTAAAGCTCATGGTAATTAAATTTCATTGAATTTTGTGATGGATGACTTCTAATGAAGCTTATGATGAATCATTCTTGACATAGATTCAAGATAATCATTAGAGAGCCTCAGCCTTTGATATAACTACTTCTTAGTTTACCAACATCAAGTGTGATTTGGATGCAATAATGTTATTTCTTTGAAATTCGTGGTGATTGACTCTTGTATATGAAAGGAGGATAGGCATGGTAACATTAGCTCATTCTTTTCAGCCACTCTTATATATATATATATATAAATATATATATAGACAATTTTCTAGAAATCTTCTATTTTAAAAAATACTTATCCCTTTTTGAAAATCTTCGTGTTAATCTATTCAAATAGTTGTGATCTTTTTGTTTTTTATGCCTAGAACCTCATTTGTCTGATGTCTATTTGATTTGAAATTTAAACCATAGGTTTTCATCTTGTAATGAATAGTTTTCTTTTGAGCTCAATTCTAGTTGTGTATTTACTTAGTCATTTAAAGCACACAAGTTGTTGATGCATCACCATATAAGTTCTAGGTTCAAACTCACAATAATCTTTATATTTCAGATTTCTATATTTTCTTACGTGTTGACCTTGGGCTTCCTTTGTTAATTTTTAAGAATATTTAAATCAACATTTAAATATTTATTCCACGCCACATATAAATTATTTAATCTTAAGAAACACTTTTGTATATTTCACTTGTTTGCCATTCATATAAGTGAATCTCATAAATAATCACTTAATATCACAATTCTTCAAATATGAACGTTAATAAATATTTATAAACAAATTTTCACATTTTTAATATTAAAACCTCAAATGTCAAGAGAGAATGCCTTTCACCTCATCCACCTATATTGATACTGACAAAAGGGACAAAAGTAAGGAAGAATATGTTTTGAAAAGGAAAAAAGGGGTGAAGATGTCAAATAGAGAGGGAGACAAAAAGGAGGAAGTAAGGTTGAAAATAAGGAAGACTATTGAAATGGGGAAGGAGAAAAAGTAAGGCCTGAAAAGAGAAAAACTGATGTGAACATAAAGGGGGACAACTATATTAGGGAGAGAAATATGAAAATATTTTTTATTGTGCCCTTGAATGATGAAATGTTATCTAAATATTAATTTCATTGAATAAAATTTTATCTAGTATTAAAGTTTAGATTTAATTGATCATAAAATCCTTATCAGCATGAGTATGTAGATTGGAGACAAAAGTTGTTAAGCACAACCACTCTTTACATTTCAAGTCTAATGAAGATTCCAATGGCCCTAAACCCCATATTGATCATATATCATATCCATTCCTTCCTATGATCCTCATTGGCCCCATTTGATGAAGACATTCCTAATTCATACACCACTTTAATAATCACCTCATTAGAATGGATGTGACCTTGACCATTTCATCGCACAACAGCTTTTGAGGACTCTCACTTGGACATGAGCAGGTACTCCACCTGTGCCCAATCATGTCTTATGCTCTAGAGCCTATGTGACAGCAACATGGGAGAGTTATCTACTTTATATGAAATAAAAAGGGGGGGTTACTAAAATCTATGATTTTACAAATTAAACTATTATGTTTTCTTTAATTGCATGCGTTACTCTTATAAATATATTATGATCTGATTGATAAAATTTGTCTTAAAGTTAAATGATGACACATTCAGTGGCAGAACATTACAAAAACCAGTTTTAAATCATCTTCATATTCAACGGGAGAACTATATACAAAATAGTCTTTATATTCAAAATAAGATTCTTCTATAATATCCGCCATGTGCATAAAAACGAAGCACCATTCTGAAAGATGGTATGAAGGTTGGTTGAAAAAAGAACACTTGAATCTACATAAACTAGTTTCTTTTTTTCAAGCTTTTAGAAAAGCTGAAGGTATAAGCAAGTGCAAAAACTGTCTAGCAGAATGTTGTGTTAAATCTCAGATAAATTGATTGAATGAAAATTATTATCTATAAAGTGTTGAGTTTACTTTATTTATTTCTTTCCCCTATTTGAGCCTTGTTACCATTGAAAAGGGGAAGATTGTTGGCTTGGGAGCTTTGAATATTTTGATGATGAGAAAGGGCAACATGGTATTTTTTGGATGATAACTTTATGTTACCTAGTAAGTATGAATCACAATATGTTAAATCAGATAATTAAATAAGAGGAAAGTTTATCAATGGTAAAATGGTCCATATTAATGTTTCAGATGAATAAAATATTTTTATATGCAAGCTGATGTCGCAAGTATAACCAAGTGCGAAGACAATTGAAAGAGGAACATGATGTAACAAAAAATGTGTCAAAATTTGGAGCTTTTTTTATAATATGAAAAATAAATATAGAGCTTGAAATTTAAACACAGATGTGACGCAAAATAGAATGTTGTCCATATGTTGTGAATGAATATTGGACAGCCCAATACATTGCACATAAAAGAGATGTTTCAACGCATATTAGGATTTGAGAAAAATAGAAAAAGAAATTAGGAGAGAGAAAGCTTCAACATCTGCCTTCTTCCTCCAAGGAATTCAAGCTAAAGTGCTACATCTACATCAGATACTTCCTCAACAATATAAATCAGATTAAAACAAAGAGCAAGGAAAATCAGCTGCACTTAAGCCTTCATTGGCTCCAATTTACATCAAACACCTCCCCAACAAACATCAAGGAATTTAAATGAAGGTATGAGCAAAATCTCTATGAACACTGAATTATTCATAATTTTTTATATGCTTGTTGAAGCCTACATATCCAGTGGTTGTCACTTAAGCCATAGGATTCCTCATATGGGTTCACTTAGGCATAGATACTCAGGGAAAACCTGCTAAATTCTTTTTTATTCAATAATTTTCTAGTGGAACCTTAAGAATTATTCCTTTTAGTGTGAATAATGTCAAATTGATCAAACCACTATAAATTTTTAGGGTTGGAGTATTCATGCCATAGTACAACATGCTAATAAAGGAAGAAAAGCAATAATAGACCAATTCAACCCCCCTCTTGTCCTATAGTGCATCTAAGAAAAAAACACTAGGTCTTCCTCTAGTCTGGACCCCTAGAACATGAATCTAGATGACGGTTTTGGAGAAAAATTCCTAAATTGAGTAAAACTATTAAATCTAGTGAGGAAAGGAGAATCCTAATAATGTAGTGTATGCACTAAATATTTAGTAGAACTGACTTGATAGTAGAGTAGATCAAAACCACTATAAACTATTTATATGGAGAAAGTAGAATTCTAAGGAACAGTAGCCACAAATCACACAAGGTCCAATTCGTCTCCTCACTTGGTACCTCAAGATACCAGAGAAAAGAAAGTGTACACCAGCCCAAGCACTAGTTTATCTCACACAGCCATTTACTTAACAAAGTTAAGAATGTGCTGACACCTTTCATTGATGAAATGCATTTTCCCCTCCCCTTTCTTACAATGAATTCCTAGACCAATACCCATATAAGTTTCACATTGTCTTGGGTTTATAAGTATTTTACCTTCCTTTAATATTCCACTAAGGTTCACTTCATAGAATTTCTCATATTTACATAAGCTTACATGCTTTCCTAGTACCCTAATCTAGTGTTAACTTCCTAACAACAAAATTTTCCTAAATAATTTTGTACAACATATTTAAGGCAATATGTTTCCACACATTTTCTTAAAAATAAAAATCTACAGATTATTTTGAGTGTGATTATACACTTATGAGCTTGAGTTGGTTTAATCCCTCCGAAAAAAATCTATATCATCAACTATGTTGACGGAAGATACCATTTTCATGAAAAGGAATAAATACTCATGTATGAATAGCACAAAAAAATTCTACTTATTTCCTAGATAACGCAATATGTATTAGGTAATGAAATTTTTTATTAAATTCCATAATTATAAAAAATGTTACCATTAAAGAGTCCATCGACAGCTTTAAAAATAATTAAAAGAATTTAAAGAAGCGAGAGCAGAAGGCATTAGAAAAACTACCTAATTATCTCAACGCATGAACTAAGAGTGTTCACTGGGCATAAAAAAAGAGAGGTGCATTGTGAGGTGCCGCATATTACATGGGGCACACAAGAGAGATGTGCAGTTGTCATGACCTGATGAAAACAGGAATGACCATGTTTAAGGCTCCAAGCTGTATAATTCTTTGTCGAAAGGTTCTGAAATTTCTCAGCCTATAAAAGGCTGTGACGAAGAGATTCAAGTCATCTTTCAGGTAATGAGAAGAGCACAATTATTTGTCAACATTTGGTCAACAAAGGACATGTAAAAGTCTCTGTTATAAACTAGTGAGGCAAAGCCGGTGCACAAAAGTGTCAAGGCTTGGAACAGGAGAAAGGAGACTAAAATCGTTTGCGGGTGTTTATGATGTGGTTCGTTGATCCGTGTCTGTAAATGTAGGAGGAATCGGGATGACAATATGAGATTAAGCGCAGAGAAATCCCGTGGCAGTTGTTTTGGGCTGCACATATGGCTCGCTGACCTTGCGTAATAGTTGTTGGTACCGTTAGGTCGTATCTCCAGAGAAGACTCAGCAGAGGAGGGCGTTGTCACCCATCTTTTTCAGTATTAGTAGCCAGCCTCGTTACAAGCAGGCAATCGACGTCCCACGTTCAATATCTAAGATGAGTAGCAGCAGGGGCAAAGTAACCCAAGATTCAGGAACTTCCTGCGAAATTTTAGGTGGAAGCTGCTCTTGTAAAGGGGCATGATAGACCAGCGGAACTATCTTTGTGAAATGGCTAATTTTTTAGGGCGCCTCGTCGTCAAAACACAGATAAAATGTAGGAGAAGATAGCTTTAATTTAACTTGGGACTTGAGAGTAGTACGTGCCACGCATCCATTTGGAAATGCCTGGTTTATCTGCTTGAAAATTTATGGGTTCACAATGGAAGTAGATGGCAAATTAGGATGTCTTCACAGAAAACTGGGCTGTTATAGGTTTGGCTATTCCATTTCAAGATGTGAGCTGCATGGGACAGCACAGAGAAGGGATCTATCTAGGTCTTTCAATATTGAAGCAGTTTTAGGAGCAATATTACGAGGATATTATCATTAAGAAAATATACTCCGCTGAAATCCCAGAGTGTTCCAGGGGAACCACTGATACTGGTTTCATGACAAAGTGACGAATGAATTAGAATTTACAGCAGAAAGCACCAGTTTCATGGTTCCAGAAAATGTTGTAGGTTTCTGCAGATGAACATGTAGCTCCCTCTTCAGAGTTCTAGTATCATTATGCTATACAAGAAACATTTACAGGTGGTTAATTTCGTCTTCTGTAGAGAAATTAAGCGTTGGAAAGTTAACCCCGCTGGAGCCATGAAACGTTTAGGAAGATGATTGCAATACACTCGGACAGAATACACTGGGGATATGCTTTCTCTAAGACGTAAAATGTGAGAGAGGAAACCAACACTCCCCCCGGCAGCCCACCAAAATCCCGTGGGCATATCCGATATAGTTTTTGAAACCATTTGTTTGAGGAAACAACCATCAAATCTCCTGAATGGTATTGAAAAAACTCAAATAAACGATTGAATGCTAGATATAATAAAGTTAGACCAGTGAAAACTGACTATCACTATGTTTTGTTGGTCATATGTAGCTTACTGAAGAAACTGTTAGAGCTATTTAAGCTATTTCATTACAAGCTAATGTTTGACGGTAGATGTAGAAAACGTCTATACTAAAATATGCAACTAAAGGATGAGTTTGTTGTTTTTCAGTCTCTATATAACTTAATAGTATGTTCCTGGGTCACCAATTTTTATCTTTTTAAATGTGAAGAGACGACGTGAAGAGAAGTGATATTGAGCAAGTTGGAGTTGCGAGGAGAGGAGAGGAAGACGTGGCATAAAAAATTAACCCAAAAAGTCGAAAACCGCGTAAACAAAGTTAACGTTGCTTGTTTGTGGCTTTGACGTACGTTTCTTTGTTTCTTACTAAGCTGATCAAACTGGCATAATCTTCTCTGCACAGACACCTTCATTTCTAAGATACTTTTAACATCTCCATCTTCACTACCCCTTCAATAATTTTTTATTACTCTTTCAAAACCCTCACAGTTAGAATCGTGCAAGGTATAAATTTTATATTAACTTGCTTGGAGACGACGGCATTAATTTATTTATCAAATGTGATAAAACGCATGCATAGTTTTTATTTTGCGGACGTGCTTTTAGAAAGCCAGAGAGAAGCTTCCTCTCCCGTTTTCAAGGGTGACCGGGAAAGTTTTCTTCCCTTGACGATCTACTAGTTGCAAGCCTTCTTCTATTGAAGTTAAAATGTCCAGGTCGCCACATTTACACCTACATTTTATATACCCGGAACCCAATTCAGATCCCGCTTGTTTTCTTCAAAACCGAAAATACTTGACGGCTTGATGTAACTGAAATAAATAAATGCAAGAGCAAGAAAAAAAAAGAGTAAAACCTACTTCTGCGAAGTTTCTTGGTCGAGGGGCTTGTGACTGGTAAACGTGTATTGAGCTTTATCCAACGCAGAGGCAGACTCCGACATAAGGAAATCAAGGATCCATGGAGGATGCCTATATAAAGCAATCAGTTTTCAGTTTTCCAGGATCTGAGTGTCTACTGCCGACCATGTTTATCCCTACCTCTCTGTCTCTTTAGGTCTAACAATCTAGCATTGTTCTTTCATGACGAGAGGCAGAAGGTCATATCTACTGAGCTCATGATGCAGAGGCAGTTCATACTGGCTCGTCTTTCAATTTTATTCTTTCTATTATGTTCTTCTGTAAGCAGCAGAGGAATATCGGTAGTCGCCGAAAGCGCCTCACTGCCGTTCCATGTCGGCGTAATTCTCGATTTCGAAACGATATTGGGAGAAATGAGTGGGACGAGCATATCTCTGGCGATCGAGGATTTCTACGATGAGCATCCTGACTACGGCACTAGGCTCGTCCTCCACCGGAGGGATTCCAGCGGAGACGTAGTCGAGGCAGCTTCGGAAGGTGAGATTGTCTTTAGGCTGTTGCGTTTGCTCGAGTAGTCTTCATATTTCTCCAATACCTAGCAACAGGCTTCATCTATTTCTTTAGATTCCTTATCCGCACCTTCTGTTTCCTCATTCAAATGATGATCACAGATTACTTTTTTCTGCGTGCTGAACTTTCTACCCATTTTTCTTCCGTCTCCTCCGAACAATCTTTTTTCTGAAGGAAGACGAAATATTTATACGTTTAAGCATGGAACGTACCATGAAGGAATTTTTTTCCGGCTAGTTCATGATGCTATTGAAAAATCATTTTTAGAAAAATATTTGTCGTTGGGGATGTCCTGCAATATTCCATCTTGATGTTTTTGGTGGGATCGTGATGGTGTCGAGCATGTCCACGAAAAGTCGTCCATGTTTTTCCCGAATGTATGAAGATCCTGACTTTCGGATTTCTGCGGTAGGACGAATCAGAAATAAAATAAACGAGCCCAAGGAAGAACACGCTACTGATGTAATAATAAAATATATGTAACTTTGACAGAATCAACAAAACTATTAAATTTATAACGAAGATGGCGTACGCCATACAGATTTGACTTCACTTAATGGGACGTAAACCTGTCCTATTACCGAAAAGAAATGACTTGCAACAACGAAGGAATAGAAAGCCTCATATAACACTTGAAATTCTCCATGACCCATACAAGAGAAACTATTTACGGCTTTTGTTGTCCGTCAACATATCTGATACTTCTGAACGCTGATCGTACCGCTGCAGCTTTGGATCTGGTGAAGAACGTACAGGTGCAGGCGATTATTGGCCCAATGACCTCCGCTCAAGCCGAATTCGTTATACAGATTGGGGGCAAGAGCCATGTACCAATCGTTTCATTCTCAGCGACGAGTCCCTCTATCTCGCCGTTTCAGTCACCCTATTTCGTGAGGACCACCATGAACGACTCATCTCAGGCGGAATGCATAGCCTCCATCCTCGATCTATATGGGTGGAAAGAAGTGGTGCCCATCTATGAGAACACCCCTTACGGCAACGGCATAATACCGTACATCGTCGACGAGCTCCAACGCATAAACGCTCGTATTCCATATCGGAGCGTAATCGTGACCTCTGCCTCCGACGATCAGATAAGGGCGGAACTCTACAAGCTGAAAACCATGTCGACGAGAGTGTTCGTGGTGCACGTGCCCCTTGTCCTCAGCTCTCGCCTATTTCTCCTGGCCGATGAGGCGGGTATGATGGAAAGTGGATACGTCTGGATTTTGACAGACGGGGTGACGGACCTGCTGGACGCTCTGAACTCCACCGTAATGGAGTCCATGCAAGGAGTCCTTGGAGTGAGGCCCCACGCGCCTAGGTCTCGTAGGCTGCTCAGCTTCACGGCGCGGTGGAAAAAGAGGTTTCGGAAGGAGAATCCAGAGGAAGACGCATCCAAGCCCAGTGTTTACAGCCTCCGGGCGTATGATACTGTTTGGGCCCTGGCGATGGCTGCAGAGAAGGTGGGGAACTCAAAGCTGTGGTTTAATAACCTGCATTCTAAGAACAACTCCACGGACTTGGGAACCTTCGGTGTGTCTCAGACAGGCCCCAACCTTCTGAAAGCACTGAAGGAGATCAAATTTAAAGGGCTAGCTGGGGAGTTCCAGCTTGTCGGGGGGCAGGTTCCGCCCTCCGACTTCCAGATTGTCAATGTGAACGGGATGGGAGAAAAAGTGATCGGGTTCTGGAAACCGGGGAAGGGGATCTCTCGGCGGGTGAACGGAATGCTGGCTTCTTCTAAGTGGGAACTACCAGTTATATGGCCGGGAGAGGCGAGATACGCGCCGAGGGGATGGCAGATTCCGGCGAGTGGTAAAAAGCTGAAGATCGGCGTACCGTTGAAAGATGGGTTCAAAGAATTCGTGAATATAGAAGGTGCTCTCACTGACCGACCAGTTGTCACCGGATACTGTATTGACGTGTTCAAAGACGTCGCGTACCTCATGCCATACGCCGTTCAATATGAATATGTCCCATTCGTGAATGCTACTGGCCACATGCCATGGACTTACGACGAGCTTGTCCACCAAGTTTCTGCACAGGTAAATCGAAACGAGGTTGCCTTTGCTCATACTCTTTTGTTGCCTGTCTTTCAAATTATACACTCAAGATCGTCTCATGGATGTCGCATTGTTAAAAGTAGTCGTATATTGGTTAAAAAGGTTTTGAGTTTGCATGGTATCATAACCTTTGGTTATTTTTCAACCGATTACATCTCAATTGTGTTACGAACTTAAGAATTCCTAAATATCTCACTAACCGAGATAGAGTTTTGTTTTTCCTTAGTATAGCATTGACTAATAGAAATAGTCCTTAGTGAAGACTAATTGTGAATCGAGTGACCCTATAATTTTAAATTAAAAATCGAAACTAAATGACTTCGTGGTTTAGATCCTTACTTGAATGTGTGGCAAGTGATATCGGCATGGTCATTATACCTGTAGAAGTTTGATGCCGTGGTGGGCGACACAACTATCTTAGCATCCCGCGCGTCAGAGGTCGATTTCACGCTGCCGTTTACGGAATCAGGATGGACGATGCTCGTCCGTGTAAAGGATCAGAAGGAAACGGAAGCTTGGATCTTCGTCAAGCCATGGAAGAGGGAGCTATGGATTGCTAGCTTCGCCTTCTTCGTCTTCACAGGCTTTGTCGTGTGGATGATAGAACACCGAGTTAACCCCGCGTTCAGGGGTGAACCCGCGGAGCAGTTTGGAACGAGTTTCTACTTCGCCTTCTCGACGCTGGTGTTCTCCCACAGTTCGGTGTCCCATCCTTTCGCCTCCCCGGTGAACATATTTTATTCTGCAGGTGATGATATTTCCTAACGCGGTATCTGCCAAATGCAGGGGAGAATATGATGAGCAACCTCTCTAGAGTAGTTATCATCGTGTGGGTCTTTGTCGTGCTGATCCTCCAAGCGAGTTTCACGGCCAATTTGGCATCACTTCTCACAGTCCAGAAGTTGGAGCCGGCCTTCAATGATATCCAGGAGATTCGGGCCAGTGGTCACAGGGTCGGTTACCAGGAAGGCTCCTTCGTCGTTGAACACCTTAAATCCCTACAGTTCGATGACAGCAAAATCCAGAGCTACCAGACCCCTGAACAGTACGCGGAAGCCCTATCCAAGGGATCCCACAATGGGGGGGTAGCCGCAATTGTCGACGAGATCCCCTACATAAGGGTCTTCCTCCGCAAGTACTGTTCCGACTACATGATGGCCGGGCCTATTTACAAGACGAACGGGTTCGGATTTGTGAGTCCCACTAATCATTACATAGCGATCAGAATTCTTCATTTGAACCTGATAGATGATCTTTCTAAACTGAACGTTAAAAGCAGTATGATTTGGGTATGTATGGGAGGATATGATCCAGGTGCTAACTAGCTTGGAATGACTCGCAGGTATTCCCAAGGGGCTCCCCACTTGTGCCTGATATTTCCAGAGCCATCTTGAATATCACAGAGGGAGACAGAATGAGAAAGATCGAGGAGAATTGGTTTAATAACCAGACCTCCTGCGTCCGCGATGAGAGCACGCTTGCCTCCAGCGGCCTTCCCCTCGAGAGCTTCCAAGGTCTCTTTTATATCACGGGCATTGTGTCCAGTGCATGTCTCTTCCTATTCTTGGCCAATTTCTTCTACATGAACCGGGGAGGTCCCCGAGCCGCGAATGCAGACGGCCCCGTCTGGAGAAGAGTAGGGTCATTGGTGGCTGCTTGGATGAGGCGCTTCGACATGAGGGATCCCTCATCTCGTACCTTCAGGAACCATCTCCCTCCAGAGGAAGAACTCGAAGCATCGAACCAGCCTGACGTCCAGATCCAAGTACCCCAAGGAGATGATGGTCTACCGGAAGCTCCGAGCTCTAGAGATTTGGGCAGCTCCCGAGAGACTGAAATGACGTCCTCAGAGCTTCCTAGGGAATAATTCGACAAGAGGATGAATATCCCAACAGCTCTGACTAAACTTTATATTAAAACTTATGTCTGCACAGTGATAGTTCTACAAAAACTTCGTTGTTCTCACTTACAGATGATCTACTCCCAACTGCAAGGGACGCGAAGAGCAGCGAACCATTCACCTTCAGGCTGACGGTCCATAGATGGACTATTCACCTTCTCACCTTCTTGTCTTCTCACCTTGAGTTCTGAGAGTCTCAAGAGTCATCTCTATTGTTATAAAAGTGACTCCCAGCACTTCTTATATAGGTGTGGAAATTCATATATCAAAAGGCCGAGAAGGCCGTTGTCCTTCCTCTCTCATCTGTTCTCAATCATGTTCTTATCATGAGCTACTTCATCTCTACCATTAGGCTATCCTTTACATTGGCATCCTCTGTGACGTTCTCTTCTTCCTTGAGTTCTTGTCTTCCGTCACCCCAAGCTCAAGGTTTGGAAATAGATTAGCTGATGAGATCCTGGTGGCAATACCAACTTCATATTTCCTTTAATTGAAGTGGCATCAATGCTGAAGTACTTCCCTAGAGGGAAGCTATCGTATGCGAGCAATCTTACCATTAAAGTAATCAATTACTAACGAAACACAAAAAATAAAAATAAATGTATGTAATTTTTTTGCAAAAGTATAAAATAAAAGGATGAATATAGTTGTAGGACGATCCTACTGAGGTTTAAAATGGGCGTGTCACACCTAGTATTATCAGATCAGGCTTGATGTATCATTAGAATTAGCAGCACTTGCTGTTAATGACAAGGTTGACAAGAATGGAATACCAAAGCATACCTTTCCACCATATATTGCATTGGGTAGCACGACATGAGTTGAATTGGCACAAATCACCCTAGCAAACTACCATAGGCCATGTTGTCATTGTAATCATTCGCCCTCTAGAGACCTTATCTATTATTAAATAGGGTTATCTTTTATCTCCTATAAATAGACTTAATTGTGCCCTAAAGAGGCAGACTAGAAGTAACCATGTTGATCAGCTTTTGATCCTGACGCCCCAATTAGGGTGGTTCGTCAAGAGGACCCCATGCTCTCGGTAGGAGTTGGTTGTGGCGGCTATTTACCTCACATTTGCATTCACCCTACCCCTCTCTCCTCGTCATTCCTCCACCCTCTTCTTGCTGCAAGAGAAAGCTCGTTTCCATTAACTAAGTTTGGTCTGGGTGGCCATATAATTGACATTCATAGTGGCTGAGGAGAGAGACCATCTTACATTCAGGTATATTGATCACTCCTTTCCTTGTTCCTCTAATATTTCTTTTGGCCACAATTGCTTATATTTACCACATGATAGCCACCAAACTCTAATTCCCACTAATCTTCAAAATGTGATAAATAAGGTCTGACTTATTATGGGGAGACAGTAAACCCCTAGGTGGTACTTTTCCACAATGGCATTGACTTTCACACTCCTTTAGTGTGTGAATCCAATCCATCTCAAACTGACCTTCATTCTATTCTAAGTTTCTTTTGAGATTCAGCCAGGTACCCCATACTCTTATTCACCATCCCCTACCCTCTGCATGACGGCTGCACTAGTTAAATTATATGGAATAGTAGACCCAGCCAGCTTACGCAGTAAACCACAGGAGAATGCCGCTCACATGTACCCCTGTGATGATATCCACTCATGCCATTAGGTAAGCTATGGATCGGCAGGTTCAGTAGGTCCATGGCAAGAATTGCTTTGATGTTGGGCTTTAAAAAGCTGTTGTGGTGTATCTGTCATGAAAATTAATCTACGAGAACAAAACCTAACTAATCATAAATCTCTCTCACCCAAATTATCTCTCTGGCACAGAAGCTCCAGACGTTCTTCTCCTGTTTCTCCTCGTTTTTCTTCTTTCAGATGGCACAGCGCGGTGGCGGCCAAGACGCTGGAGGCACTGGCGGCCACAGCAGCGACAGCCGCATGGTGAAAGCAACATTGAGGAGCCCACGCTTGACTAGAGGTAATGACCGCTCTATAATCCCTTCTACATATTAAGGTTGACTTTGTCTCAGGTTTAAATGCATCCTTTCTTTTTCCTTATTAGGCTACTATCAGACCCCTGTATAATCCCTCCTATCTCTTATCAATTGGATAGCTACGTTCGGCATCCAAATCCAAATGTAGCCTCTCGCTAACCACGCAATCCTTATCACTTCATCATTTGAATGGGTACATCCAGGACATATGAGTTTTACAGAATGAATATGTTCCCATAGTTGCTTCACAAAAGTACTTTAATGAACGGAGACCTTCATCGTGATCGAGCTATGCTTCCATGCAACTAATAACTATCTTTAATCATCTAATCAACGCAAAGATTTACTTTTTTCTCATCTGGTTTCAATCATAACCCATGATGTTGGCTCTTAAAAAAATCGTCTCTCCATGATTTAGAAACTATGATCCCTCAGATTGGTCGGTGTTCATGTATGAGTTCATCACAGGGGCATAGGAGTAGAAAGAAAAACCGAAAGGGTGAGCAGGCTCCAGGGAGTATCTTCCCCTCCAGGGCGTGAGAGAAGAGAACGGAGCCAGAGGAGGAGGAGAGTGGGGTCTGGGAGGGAAGAAGGAAAGGAAATCTGAACGGCGGGCGCCGGCCTTCAGCCGGTGTGGACGTGGACGCCGACGGCGACGAGCAGGACAGTGATGACGCAGAAGTATATGATGCTGTGGACGAGGATGGAGATGCCGCTCGTGGCCATGTTCCCGAACTCCACCACCCGCGTCTTGGCCGGCGCCTGGAACAGCAGCCCCGGCGACAGTAGAATGAACATCACCACCGCCACGATTATCGGCCCCCAGTCCACCGTCATCTCTCTCTCTCTGTCTCTGTCTCTCTGTCTCTCTCTCTCTCTGGTCAGCTGTGGATGGCAGGCACGGAGGGGAGGGATAATGGGAGCCTCTTAAGGAGGAAGGAATACGAAGCTTGGAGGGTATGCAAGGGAGGAGAGAAGGGAAAGGAGAACCAGATGGGAAGGAAGCCCCTGAGCTCGGTGGTAATGACCCTCGTTAGTGCCCTTTAGTGACGACGCAGTACCATACTTCCGCAGAAGGCAACGGCCAGGTCGGCAAAGACGATCTTAGTGGGAAGGAACCGTTGTACAGATAGATAGCCCGAATGAGAGAGAGAGAGAGAGAGAGAGAGAGAGAGAGGAACTTTATGGAAAGTTAGGATAGAGAGAGAAGCAAGGGATGGCTATCGTCAGTCAACATAATCAACGGCAAATCTTTTCTCATTCCCAGCCCGGCCCTTATTGCCCAGGGTCGTCCATTGTCGGGCCGAGCTCCTAGCGGGCCCGGCCTAGTTTTTCCAACAATTGCGACTGAAGATCAGCGTTAGAGAGAGAAAGAGGCCCAACTCAGTCCAAATCTCCAAACCTCTCTCTCTCTCTCTCTCTCTCTCTCTCTTCCTGATTGGTCCATATAGCTTTATAGGCTGACGGCCAGAGTGTCGTTCTGTGGGAGGAGAAAACTCAAACAAATAAAAGAGAACACGTCTGTAAATGCCGTTAAAATAGAAGTATGAAGGAGTTTATCTACACCAGACAGAAGAAACCGCACGGCCAGGGAATCCTCCAGCTCTTCTCTTCATCCATCTCAGATCTCCGCATCAGTCACGTTATGATCTCGAACTCAGGAGCTCTGAGGTCTTCCCCAGATCCCACCAGCTGCTCCGTCGAGGGGCCTCCATTGGACTCCAAGAACACGAAGTACAGATTTCTGGAGGCGGTAGGGGGAGGAACCCCAAATAAAGAAAAAAGAGACATATTTATGTACTGCCCAATTCTTCCCAGAAGATGCTGATGATGGCCTCAGTGTGGCGGCCCCAGGAAGCAAATAACTGGGGACAGGCGAGCTCCGCCATGGCTGGCGGCGGCAGCAGCCGACATCACACCTTCTGTCGCTAAAGAACTGGAAGCTTGGAGGAGAGTTGGCCTGCAAAAAATGAACGATTTCTAGAATAAGGGGACTGACTTGCAGCAAATGGAATTAAGCTCGAAGAACAGCAAATTTACTTATTTAATCTTTCCGGATGGCGAAAATTAAGGACAGAAAAGACCCATTAAGCAGAAATTCATCATAATTCTCCGAGAGCAAATTCCCATTAATATCCCATGTAGTTTCCAGATTAAGCATGTAAACCTTCCCCAGTTTGATGACAATGAACTCATCAATCACAATGATGATCTATGATCATCCCTTCTTACGATCATAGTCTTGTACTCGTGAACACTGGATCAATTCAGGGAGGATCCGGAAGAGCATGCGGATTTTTGCCAGCATATCAGAAATTTCCTTGCTTCCTCCGACATCTGTGCTTCATCAGTTCTAGCGAACCCAAGAGGCCATTCAAGGGAACATGAGAGATGAGAGAGAAAACAGGAGATAGATCCACTGATGAACCATCCCTCTCATGCTTCCTAAATGCACAAAGTGTTAAGCAAAAAGGCTGGTCTTCATCGGAACCCAACGGATTCCATGAGAATCAGCACAAAAGTGGGAGTTTAACGAGTAATAGGAAAGATACAAAACTACTGGAGATTCAGACAATCAGCTCAAGGGATGAAATTGGGGGTATGATCCGTCTCGAGATCCCACTGAAAACCAGCCAAAAAAAAAATCAATCTCATGATGGCCTTAAAGAAACGTTGCAAAGAGCATGGAAGATGATAATGAAACCAGTGGAGAGAATGTGCCCAACGAGGACCTTGCAGACTCCTTCCATGGAAATGCCCAAGGGCATAGCATTAGTTTTCCTTTTGTCTTTTCTGGCATGAAGGTTACCGTCCTTGACAATAATACAAGCGTTGACCAAAAACTAAAAAAGGAAGGCTTCCGAGAATCACACTGAAAATAATCATGCGGACCCTCTATGATCTGTGGTCAACCCTAAATTTCCAAGATCGTGATAAAGAGAAATTCAAAGAAAAGGATCGGACGTTGGAAAAACGCCTAGAAGGGAAGCTGCGGGGAGTGAAAAAACGGTTATAATGTGGGGAAAAAAAATTAAAATAGCGAAGATAATGGAATAATCAAACAAACATGGATTAATAAGGATCTTACGGCGAGGCATCGGCGAGGAGGGACAGGGGCAGAGGATCGACCTCCCCATCGTCGATAAATTCGTCAGCATCCCTACGAAGTGAAGCACCATCGCCAACCCGAGGACCCACGGCATCAGCACGAATCCGATCATAAACGTCACCGACCCGCAAAATATCAGCGCCGTCGAGATCCCAAGCAGCAGGGAAACCAACCCCGCCGGCGACGCCCGCAGCCGGCCGCGGCCTTGAACACCAGATACCAGCGTATGGGACCCGGGCCCGGAGGAAGCCCGGAGAACGCTGAAGACGAGGGCGCAGAATTCGTCGAGGAGCTGGGACAGTTGGTCCTGCCTCCTCATCTCTAAAGCGACAAAAAACAAAGAGGCCTGATCCAAACCCAAGAACCCTTCCGCTGCCGCAAAATCCCAAAGAGGCTGAAGACGGAGCTCCTTCCTACGTCCCAGAGCGATCAACTCAGAAGAAATCCCCCGCAAGAAGAAGCACTCGTGGATTCTCCCGGGAAGATGGGGAGCGATCTGAACAGGAAAGGTCGTCCCCGCCCTGAGAATTAGGGATTCATAAAATTCGTAAATTTCATTTAGACCCCTCCTTTTCCTTCATTTTGTGTTTCTATTAATCTATCTTTTACCGATTGACCCTCCTTTCTCGTGTTGCCGTTATGACGTGGACAGCATCATCACCCGTCCAATCCAGGCCCCCTTGATCAAACGGCTGAGATTTGGGGGTTTCTGGATGTTGATGACGTCAGCGTATATCCCTTTGCTCTAATCGGATAAATTCGCTGTGGGGCCCATTCCACGTGGCTGAACCGGAGGAAGCAGAGGCCTGACTGATTGGGCGGCAAGCTTATCTCGACGGTTGCTTGCTCGTGGGGGAAAGACACGCGGCCACCGGAGCCGCCGCTTTTTTGTCGCCCCACGTACTTTTACTGTTAAACCCCCAAATATTTTTTATTTCAACTGAATTGCCATCGAGGAAGGGCTGTCGGTCGGAAACGTGGGCGATATGGTTAAGACCTCTTCTCAGGAACCATAAGTGTATATATTAATATACATACAAACATTCATATATATTCATGTATATTTCAATGTCTATTATGTTAATATTCAGATAAATTTAATTAATATTCATATGATTTTATTATTTTCAATAATATTGGATTTATGCTCAGTTAATATTAAGAACCCACAATAACCTATTCATGCATGTAAGATAAGTGCAAAAAAATAAATATAGATTAGCATAACCTCTGATATTTTCTGCACAACATGCACTGAGATAAATGAAGTGGTATTACTTTATATGGTTTTGTTTACTTAGAATAAAATAATAGAATCTTTGTTGGGTGAAAGGGCCATAGGATATGAATACTATATAATTATGTCAAAAAAAGGGAACCATGAATTAGGAGCTTTTAGATTTGATATTTTTTGAGAAAGGAAGAAAGAGAGACAAAAAGACAAAGATTGAACTATTGCTTCCCTCCAAAGCAAACACTAGTAAGTGCATAGTTGGGTATTGTCTAGCCCATTGAATAAAACAACACATAAAAAAGAACCCAAATAGGTGAGGCACGACAAGAGAGAAAGAAAGTTTTGGCTCTTTTAATTAGTGTTTACTAATTCTTGAACACCATATCAAACATTATACTGCTTGTTTAAATTCTTGAATTTAATGTAATAAAAAATCTGTAGATGCCAAATAAAAATATTTTTCAAATAATGGGAGGATAAGTTAGAAACTTGGTTGTGCATTTATTAAAAAAATCTAAGACGCTAGAAGACTGATATAGACTAGGAAATGTTAAAGTCCTTTATTTGCTAGAAACATTTGCAGAAAATTTCTACTATTAATTAAAATTTTATTTTAAATTATGAAAAAGGAACTTTAAAAATAGGGTAATTAATTAAGTGTATTAGTGTGCAAAACATGGTTGAATGGTAAAATTCGACATATCTTGAGATTTCAAACCAAAGTGAGCTTGTGAACATGCTCAATAAACCTTAGAAAAAAAGGCTAGTAATCTCCCCACCACTCATCACCCCTCCCCAATGAAAACCCACTTGCACCCATTAGCAAGTCATTGAAGCAAGAGGACTACCCAACTTTTCACTTGTTGAAGTGGAATTAATTGGTCTTTAAGGATGAGGACAAGCTCTGCCCACCCACCAAACCCCAGTTATCCACCCCATGAATAAGATAAGTGGAAGAGGAAAGAAAGAGAAGTAAGCTCCCCCTTTTTAGATTCCCTCATGGAAAGTGACACCCCACCATACTAGGTCAATTGCCAAGCTAATCCATGGGTTTATGTGACAAGGATGGCATTGCCTATCTATAGTGCATAATGTGCTAATGTCAGAGTCTGTCCCTGTAAGATGACCCTAGTAACATTTGCCCCCTTGATAGCTATCTTCAGCTAACTAATAATTGGCACTCAGATCAATAGCTGCCTTCTACCTAAATGAAGAGTACTTTTGGATTCCAAGTCTTGTCTTATACTTTTTAATTATTAAATAAAATTATTTTCATGTAATTGGCTCTATTTCTAAAATAGGCCTATCGAATTATCAGATACTGAGCTCAATTTGGGTGCCCGTCTGATCAAAGCCGATCCAAGCTCGGGGTTTCTCTTCCGAGCCTTCTGGGCCCTAATTAGTTAATGGGCCCGTAAAGGCCCCCAAAACTTTATCCGAATAAAAATTATTATATTATTCACAAAAACATATAAGAAAGATGGGCCAAAGAGTAGAGAAATTAAGGAAAAGCCTGGGTTCTATGCAAATATTCCGATCCTCTCTAGGACCTCCACAGGCTCCTCCCTGCCGCCCGCTGCGTTACCCGGTCGGTGCCGCCGCCATCTCCACACCGGCTCCGGCGGCGGCGGCCGCGGCGGCACCACCCATCTCCGGACGGCGGAACCCCCTCGCTGGAGCGATCTGCGCCTCGAATCCCTCCACGACGCGGCGTAGCGAGCGGAGGGCGTCGCAGACGGAGCGCCGCCGGTGGTGGCGCCGCCTCCCCTTCGCCCCGGCCCCCGCCCCCGCCCCCGCCGCCGGTGCCTGGAGCGACCGCTCGACCAGGCGGGCCAGCCCCTCCCTGTCGTCGGCCCCCAGCCCCAGCGTCATCGCCAGGATCGCCGCTGGCATCAGGCTCATCGGCGGCGGCGAAGCGGCGGCGGCGAAGGCTGTCCTTCGAGACCACGGGTAGACTTTGCTCCCCATCTCCATGTCCGTACACATCGCCTCCCTCCTGAACCTTTTTGAATGGACGAACGTTCACAGTATTTGGACGCAAAAACGATTTGCATTTTGCCCCCTACTTCTGAGGGCATAACAGCTAGCACCCTAGAAAAAAAGGTATTTATTCTATAGGAAAGAACAGGGGTATGGTCCTTAAGGGCAGGAAACCCTGTGGGCATTATTATAGGGGTTGGAGACAAAAAAAATGATGTCATGGAGATGGATGCAATTATTGAGACGGTATGTACGAAGGATATGCCGACTCGATCAGTGATACGATCGAGATGGACGGCGCAGATTGGACCTCCATCCCGACGGAACAGGAATGGACGCCCAGGATTGAGCCACAAGAAAACATGGGCCAATGGGCCGTTACGGTCATTTAATGGGCCCAAATTCCCCCAACTCCTCGTTGGTTATAAATGGGCCCTCACTGGATGTCCCACCCCAAGGGTTTGGCCCAACATGGCCCAGCATCAGAATCTAGCTCCTTTATGAGAGGGATGGTCTTAAAGAATCCACGAAGGGTTGGGGGGAGACAGACAGACAGGCAGAGGAAGGTCAACTCAAGAGGACAATGAGAGCAAGCAGAAACGGCGAGCAGGGTCTTAACTCGGACCCCTAGGCGATGGGGCGGCTCGAGACCGTACGATCTCCTCAATCTGCTTAGATGAGAGGACGGCGGCGCCGCCACCGAAGTTGGAGCCCTCCATCTGCCGGCGGAGCTGCAGATGTCAACGGTCAACTGGGTCGTTGAGAAGGGATAGTTATAGAAGACGGCAGAGGTCAACGGTCAACTGTAATCTGTTGACGGGAAGATGCGAGAACCCTGATGAGAAATGGAAGCGCTGACCGTTTCAAGAATCACGGACTGGTCGTCTGGATGGAATCTACGCATATACTTGAGCATCTCCAATTGCTGCGAAGGATTTGACTTTCCAGATAAGGAACTCTTTTCAATATTAATGAATATATATATATATAATAAATATATTTATTTATAAATGAGCAGAGATCAAAGTCTGAGGAGGCATAAGGGATACCTGTTCTTGCAGTTTTTGGTGAGAGAGCATCTTCCCTGAGAACTCATCAGGGTCTAGCTCCGCTTCATCGCAGGCCAGTTCCTCCCTGAGGATTCACCAAAATAAGCAAATGAACTCCAACATTCAGGGAAGGCGAAGCAAAAAACTTCGATATTTGGCGAGAGATCAGAAGAAATATGCATCCTCGACACGTCTGCATCCTTATATTGTAGAGTCTCATAAAGAACGCCCAATAATCCACCAGGAACAATATTTGGGGTATTATCAAACCAGAGTGTATATATATGGCATTCTGAAATCGGTTCTTTAGTCATGTAGATGAAATCTCATATTATCATAGAACAAATCGTAAAACGTAAATTAAGATTAAAAAAAATGTTGATGGGGGTGATGCAGGGAACCCAAAATTTCTTTTATTTTGTGATCCTGTAAATAAGGTATATTCATGTTATTAGGAAGCATCAACCAATATTTTTGGGGATTTTTTTTTTTGCAGCGCAAAAAACCAAAGTCATGAAATTTCAAATTAGCCTGGTGCAACAAGCTTCGACTTTTAGCTAAAAGATTTTTCATAAAATAAACGACTTTCCTAAAATTAAGGCAGAATCAGCGAAAAATGACAGCCAAATAAAAATGATCGGGATTAATGAAATTCGTGAGGTGGCGTTGAATTGAATGGTCTCACCACTCTCAATTTAATGATAGGGTTTAATGAAATTAGTGAGGCGACATTGACTTTAGTAGTCTTACCACTCTAAACAGATAGAAGCAGGGAAAAAAATAGGTCCGTTGACTTAAGAATCAGTTTCATTTATAAATGACACCTGGTGGCCATAAATGCCAAAGATAACCACTTTCAAACTGTTACAGAGGCAGGACAGAACCAAAATCGTGCCATCTCATCGAGGCACAGTCGTACTGTTGATGAGAAAGAAAAGACAGACCATTTACTGAATGAAAAAAATACCCCCAATGTTCTTGGCGCCTCGCGCGTTGATTTTTAGTTTATTTTTAATCAAGGTCCTTATGTTGGTATTTTATAAGGAAATGGTCCACCATGATCACACCAAACTTTCTACCTGAGGCATACTCGATTTGTGGATACTCAGTTGGATTGGAATCCCCAAGACTCCATCAGAAGCCCAAATCAGGCCCGCTTCATAAGTCAGCTATATGCCTTCTCTACGTACTGGGAACTACGTTGGGAAAGTGCGCCCACCTTCTATTTAGGAGGAAAACAATTGTGGCTTTTCGGAGATAACCAAAGAAAAAATTATCCCTGAGCTAAATCGTTTTAATTAGCAACCTCCACAGAAATGAGAATGCAGTATTTCCTTCATGGGATCACAAAAAGTCTTACAGAGAACTTATCTGACAGTCCAATCATTCTCAAGGTTAAAAGTCATGAAAATAAAAAATAAATATAAGAGCATAAAAATACACTTTTAAATTTTTAAGTCGCTAATAGAGGACGGAAACTTCCATGCAAAGAACAGGCGAAAAACCATGAATTTCTTAATTCCCAAGACAGAAAGGACTTTTCAAAGAAGAAAACTCCTCAGAAAACTTGAAACGTTTGGATGATTTGTTTCGACTGCAGAAACATCAATAACCATAACCATGAAGTAAACTATAACCATGAAGGAATATAAAAGAAGAGAAATATAGAGTTGAAAATACGTACTTGGCAACAAATCGATAGAACTGAATCATCAGGTCCCTGTCATTCTCATAGATTGCATTGACTTTTCCTAGGAAAGCAATACCAAACCTTGGATCTGTAGTTCAGCAGTAGATGAGCCTCAGATTCCGAGAAAGTAATAAAATCAATAGCGCCAGACAATACATCATGAGAGCGCATCACAGACCTAGAAGTATGATTCTCCGTCGTATTCTGATAGACTAAGTGCAGGTGAGGCATATTCTTGCCCAAGGATATTTCCTCAGGGAGAAATTAGACGTTGGCAAATGCAAACGTTTAACCGATGATCAAGTGGTAGTTAAGCGTGGGTCGCGCTTCCTGTTTCTCTTCTTCTTCACTGAAAATTCAATACAAACAAATCCACCACTCCCAAGAAAAGGAGAGAAAAAACAGTCATGGAACGCGTTACAGGGGAAAGGACAGGATAAATCAAGGTAATTCAACCTTGATTTTGAGGAAAGGCGGCGGTGGAGACTTTCCAAAACGTAGACGCCCTGGGGTTTCTTGGGGTAAAGTATGTATATTGCAAACCACTCCTCTCTTCTGGCCAGTACTCTTCACTCTTAAACTTTTCCCACAAAAAGAAAGTCAACCACAGAAGGGAGATCCGAATTACTCTCCTTGATGCGTAATAAAGTTCAATGAGCATTGACGATGGGTATATACAAGATAAATCTTAAAGAAAATATCCATGGGCTCACTATGATGTTTCTGCATTAGAACATACTTAAAATGATGACCAACATTAAGGTATGAGGAATGCCTCATCATAGAATTTGACATTAATATTTCCAAAAAACTTCATTTGAATATTTCCAATAAAGGCTTCATTTGAAGATCAATTACATGTCCTTTATATTCTATTTACTCGATGAACAGATGACCTCAGGGCAGAGTGATTGACCTTCCCTTACTACTCTGTGGACCATCGTGGTAAATACTGAACGAGTAAAAGAATTTAGTAGATTAATGGATGTACCTTTCTGGCAAAATGAACAAGGAAAAGTTTTTCATTATGGCATTATCATGGACGCTCTGTCATCAAAGTAAGTTTTCTGGGCATTTCCGATGGATCCAAATAACAACAGATTCCCAAGGACTATGCAGGATATTATTTCAACGTAGATTCACCAAGCAAGAAAGCAATAGCTTATTCCTTGATTCAATTGTAGTGAATGTGGATTCGACAATGATTTGTGCCCCTTGTTCATTTTTTCATTCTTAGCTTCCAAAAGGGGTGAGTGACGAGACTTCAAGTCTAATGCACAAATCCTTTACAGGAGGTAGGACCATCATTTTTCGAAAAATATCCCTCCTTTAATCCAGGTCCACAAAATATTAATGAGAATCAAGGCCCAACTAAACTTTACAATCTGGACAAAAAATCATAAATTGTTGAGTATCCTGTCTTAAAAGAATTGCACAAACTTGATGAATCTTCATGATTCTGCTCGGGTTAGATCACAGAACTAGCACATTACGGTAGTGAGTCCCATGCAGGTCGGACAAATATGGTGCACACTCAAACCTATGGTACACGCCATCTATGGTTCGAGGTTGACTGGATCAACAAATCCTTGCAAAAATCAAGACTGAGTCGGCAGACCTCGGTTTTAACTGTCATAGGTGTGACATTTCGGAGGCTTATAATGAAAGTTGCAGAGTTCAGGTAATTTCGAAAGGAATTTTGATGCATTAAAGTAATGAAACACCAATCAGAGGAATACAAATATAAATAACATTAAACACTGTGCCCTACCGATTCCCATTTCCGTAAGTATTTCCTCTTGGATGGTCGTAGTAACAGCAACTGCCTCCTGCACACAGGATATTTCAATTTATTATCTCTCGAAGTGTGAAATTGCAGCTACTGATAATCATAACTAAGTGGAACTCTGCTGCATTTCATTTCATTTCTTCTGCCATAAGTGACTTCTCCCATAAGAGTTTAGCGATTGAGGATGTGGTTACACCCAAAATAAATTGTAAATTGTCAACTCCGATGAATCAATAGAATGCGCTAATTCAATATACAGCTGACAAAAGATAGGAACATCCCCAGAATGGAATCGCAGTCGTGGCAATCAACCGTAAGCCGAAACGGAAAAACTCCGCATAACGCCAGGAAATTTTGAATAGCGTCGACATATTCGCACACAGAAGCAACTAAAATAGACAAGGAGCTCACGACGGCCGCTTCCGTTCGTCCTCGGTCCCTAGAGATATTAGACAGAAATACCAAAGTAGCAAAAAGGTATTCTCAGCCAACCACGAAGGATGATTAGACGTCGAGTCAGTTCTTAGGTAGGAATACAGTCAATCCCACATTGAAGGATCTCTTCCGAATACTCTACCTGATTGTCATTCACGGCTTCCTTGATGCGCCTCTTAACATCTGAAACAAACAGGGCAGGTCTTCACGGCGATCGGTAAAAGGAACAACGGGACGCTTCGGAGAGGCGGAAGAAGAGCGCGAGAGTCTCACCCGCCTGAGATGTAAGAAACGCGAAGCGGTCGAAGAGATGGATGAGCTGCTCCCTCGCCAGCATCCCCGACTCCTGCAGCGAGGGGGACGATGCAGAGACGCTCGCCATGAGGCCTCCAACCAGAGGAGCCTGAGCGGATGGAGATTGAACGCGGCCTCAAGAAAAAAAAAAAAAAAAGAAAAAAAGAAGACCGCATAAAATGCGTTTTATAATCATGTTTATAACCCAAATATAATCATAATAGCAGATGTGGCCCTGTACGTTCTTCTTCCCAGGCACAATTTAAAAGGGCCAGAGCGCGTGGAGAACGGAGCCTAAAAAACTATAAAAAAGGCATTTTTAATTCTTTTCACACCCAAGCATAATTAAAGTAGTCACTATAAGACACCTCCGCCAGCAAATGAAGAGGGTTGAGATGATCGAGGGCGTTGACAAGTCAAAGGTCAGCAGAATTCCATAAAAATGGGAATATATTACAGGTTATTTTTTAATAAATAAAAGAGGGTCCGGGGTAGGGTTGGGAGAGGAGGAAGCGTGCGGGAGAAGGAAGGCGCGGGGGGGGGGGGAGGGGAGAGGAGTTAGAAGTCTTCGTCGAGCTTGAAGACGTGGAGGCCACCGTCGCCGCCGTTGAGGCTGGACATGACGGAGGCCTTCTGGTACTCGCCGACGCGCTTCTCGAAGAAGTTGGTCTTGCCCTGGAGGGAGATGAGCTCCATCCAGTCGAAGGGGTTGGCGGCGTGGTAGATCTTGGGGTGGCCGAGGGCGAGGAGGAGGCGGTCGGCGACGAACTCGATGTACTGGGCCATGAGGGCCTGATTCATGCCGACGAGCGCGCAGGGGAGGGCGTCGCAGACGAAGTCCCGCTCGATCTCGACGGCGTCGGCGACGATGGCGCGGAGGCGGTCGTCGGGGAGCTTGGAGCGGAGGAGGGAGTAGAGGAGGCAGGCGAAGTCGCAGTGGAGGCCCTCGTCGCGGGAGATGAGCTCGTTGGAGAAGGTGAGGCCGGGCATGAGGCCGCGCTTCTTGAGCCAGAAGATGGCGCAGAAGCTGCCGGAGAAGAAGATGCCCTCGACGCAGGCGAAGGCGACGAGGCGCTCGGCGAAGGACTCGGAGGAGTCGATCCAGCGGAGGGCCCAGTCGGCCTTGCGGGCCACGCAGGGGACGGTGTCCACGGCGCGGAAGAGGCGGGCCTTGGCCTCGGAGTCCTTGATGTAGGTCTCCAGGAGGAGGCTGTACATCTCGGAGTGGATGTTCTCGATGGCGATCTGGAAGCCGTAGAAGGCGCGGGCCTCGGCGACCTGGACCTCCTTCATGAAGCGGCCGGCCAGGTTCTCGAGCACGATGCCGTCGGAGGCCGCGAAGAAGGCGAGGACGTGGGTGATGAAGTGGCGCTCGTCGGCGGTGAGGTCCTGCTCCCAGTGCCGGAGGTCGTGGGAGAGGTCCACCTCCTCCGCCGTCCAGAAGGACGCCTCCGCCTTCTTGTACATCTCCCAGATCTGCGGGTACCTGATCGGGAACATGCAGAACCGGTCGGGGTTCGCCGCCAGCAGGGGCTCCTCTGGCATCGACGGCATCTTCGCCGGCGCTGGAACGAGATACCCAGGGAGGCTTGCAGAGGGAGAGAAGGGGCGGAGGTGGCTACGGCTCCCAGGGGAAGGGCGGGGGGGATATATAGCAGAGAGAGAAGGGGGCTGAGGCCGAGATAGCTTCCAGGGGAAGGACGGGGGATTTACAGCGTGGGAAGGAGGATTTTGATTTTTTTGATTTCCCACCGGTTTTCCTGCTCCGTCCAAGTCGAATTTGAAAATTTGGCGGGAGCGGCGGGGTCCTCTTTTGGGGGCTCTCAGATGCCGTGGAAATATCTCCCCTTAACGGGCCGGCTGCCATGGCCCGGGCCAGCCGGCCCAACGGCAGCTGTCGGCGGTGATGCCAGATCTCGCTGCCGTCTCCTCTGTCCGTCGCGGAGCCTTCCCGCCTGTCTTCCCCTACGGCCACCGACATCGTCCCCTTCGCTCCTCCGCCCGCCGGCGCACTTCCACCACCTCCCGCAGCGGCCGCCATTTGGTGACTTCCAGGGGTAAAGAAGACCTCGGCGCCCTGGCCACGCTGGAGGATAGCGTCAAGCGGCTGAAGAGGCCCAAGACGTCCCGAGGGCCCGCCCCTCAGCAAGACTCAGGTGGAGTCCGCTGTCTCCCACCTCTCCGACTGGGTCTACCAGTCCGTGCCCTGGCGCTGTCTCTTCCTCCTTCGTCGAGCATCCATGGTTCAAAGCCTTCCCCTAACAGGTAGGCCCTATGGAAGTTAACCCATCAGGTGAAACTAATTCACTTGAACCGGTGGTTGATCCGGTTCAAGGTAAAGACATCGAGCCGGTTCACTTAATAGAGGGAATGGACACATCAGCAAAGTAGCCTAATTAATGACCAGTCAGCTAACTGCATGACATATAGTTCTTGGAGCATTGCTAATCTTAAGATTGAAATCAAAGCTAATCGACAAACTCATACAATTTCTGTATTCACAACCATCAGAAATGCAAGAACCCTCTCTCTCTCTCTCTCTCTCTCTCTCCTATTTCTTCTTGATTTTACATGGTATCAAAGCCCTCTGCCTCACAGCATTAAAAATCTTGCCTCAAGGCCGAACGATCAAAAGAAGCTGATTCATCTTCTTCAATATCTGCTAATACACCAATTGCACAATAGATATCAATTCATCTCCTCCAAGTTACACACCATCAACTTTATCAGTTCCTCATCAATTGACATGATATAATTTATTTATCATGAAAACTCAATTACTACCTCTCTTAAGTGCCTATGAATTGATGGATGTTCTTGAACAAAGTCTATTGGCAATTTCAACAAATTGATAAAAATGAGAATTTCTAACAAAATCAAGAACATAGACAATGGTGTCAAAATGATCAATTGGTTCTCTTTGTTATTACATGTTCTCTTTTAGAATCAATCCTACCACATGCTTCTCTTTCGCCGTCAATGCACACTTCTCTTTTGCGACTATTGCAAGATCCTACCTTGACATGTGTCCACTTCCATCACCACATGCTCCTCCACCATTGTTGCATGTTTTCTTTCGATGCCACCATAGAATCCTCTCTCATTGTGCATCCTCTTCCATCTCCACAAGCTCCTCTACCATTGCTACAAAGTCCTCCCTCACCATGCATCCTCTTATGACATATGCTCCTCCTCTTATAGGATCTTCCACCATATAGGCTCCTCCTACTATTGCAAGTTGTTTGATTTTTTTATATTTTAAAATATAATATATATAATTAAATATTTTTATAAATTTTATTTTGTCATATTATAATTAAGTCTTTATGTTTTAAAAAGTAAATTATATTAGAGATAAATTTTAGTATATATATATATATATATATCTATGAATTTGGATAGGTCATAGGGTAGGTCAAGGTTTTTCAGCTCTTGACTAAGTTGTGACCAAATCAAACTTAGGTCTAAGTTTAGGTCACAATTATAAATCTAACTAAGATGGTAATTGTTATCCTTAGATATGCATGCAACATATCTGAAAATTTGTTTTAATGATGTTAGGCATGATTCTTTAGGATCACTTTGAAATCTAACACATAGACATACACTAAAGAGTATGTCTTGTTTGCTAGTAGTTAAGTACAAAACAATTCTATCATCCCTTTATCATCACTCTTTGATCTAGTTGTTTTATCTACATTACTAGAATATAATTGAGTTCACCCATCATACTCATCTCAGATTCATTTTTCATAGTCTATAAAAATTCTAAACACATAGTCTCATCTATTGATCCAAACACTATGTCATCCACATATATCTACACAATGAGTGTATATACTCTCCCCATGAAATTTATTTTCTAGTTAAAATTATGTCAATTTATGATATCATGCTTTAGGTGCTTGTTTCAATCCATATAATGTTTGACAATTTTAGAACATGATCTCATTTTTCTGTATCAACAAATCTAAGGGGTTGGCTTTGATAATTATAAATTAATGGTTGTATCAATGTATTAATAGCTAACATATAAATGTTAATTATTAGATGGAGAATATAATTATACATATGTTAACGACTCATTATAACATTAATAATATTTTATTATTTAAGTCTTAATGTATATTATTTTCTATATTTTATTGATGTTATGAGACTAACATCAATTAACTTTTATGATGCCAAGTAGTGGCTCTCTAATATTTTCTTGATAATGATTTGAATGTTAGGACTTAAGTGAGATTTTATTATGAGTTGGAAATTAGTTGGAAAAATCCAAGTTCTCAACCAAAGGAAAAGCCCAAGTCTTATAAAGATGGCTAACTTAATTCTTTTATAAGCCCAAGAGAGGGTGTCATCTTAGTTAGCCTGTTTTAAACCTTAAGTGACATGTCACCTTGGTCTAGCTCATTTGGACTTAAAAGGGTTATCAAGAGATGAGATTTAGGTTTGCCTATATCAGGGCATCTTAAGATGAGAATAAGAGAAGATTTGAGCACCACCTTTATAGAGGAATCTGGGTTGTCACTTAGAGATGATCGATTCTCTAGAGATGTCAAGCCTCTCACCCTCTTTTGGAGGGCACTTGTTACCTCCCTCTCTAGTAGTAGCTAGTCAAAAGAAAAAGGAGAGAAGTCAAGACTCAATCAACGACATTCTAATGCCCATGATCATTTTGGAGAAAATATCTCTAGAGCATGTTGTGAGATCCTAACTCATTATTAGAATCAACAATTAATTTATTAATTTATAGAACTAGATTCACCAAAATTAATTTTAAATAGATATAGTGGTGAGCTAGGTCGTCTCTTCAAGGAAATATTTTTAAAAATATTTTTATTCTTTAATTTAAAAAATTATGAAATTGATTTGAATATTTATATTGATATTCAAAGAAATAAAGGAAACAAAATAAAAATAAATGTAAATACAAATTTAAAACCTAAAGGAATTAAAAATAGTAAATAAAATATACTTTATAGTGATGAATATAGAAAATAAAAAATTAAATAAATGAGAAAATCTAAGAAAATAAATTTATTTCAAATATTTAACAATAAAATAATTAAAACTTTATTAAAAATCAAACTTACAACCCTTAGAATACATGGCTTGATCTTGATCTCTTAGTAGTGCTTCTCAATCTTGCATCTAATTCAACAAAATAGGTTTAAAGTGAAAAGGTTAGGGGAGAATGATCAAAACTAATGATGTACCCTTTTGATTTCTATTTTTTGCATGAAAAAAAAGAATAATGTTTTCTCTAAAGAACAACCAAAGAACAATTCGAAAAGGCCTCATTTCTCTTTCCCCTTCCTCTTTTTTATTCCCTAGATCTACAAAACATGTTTTTTATTTTTAACTTTCTATTTTCTATCTTATTTTTTTGAAATTTCTCTTATTTTTATAGTATTTTCTTTTTTTTCTTATCTGGTAGTAATTGATATTTTATATATTTTACGAGAAAATAATCGATATTTGTAAATATATCCTTCTACACACCCAAGCAAATAATTGATATCATCAATTTTATAAAATGATAATCGATATTTGTAAATATACCTTCAACACGTGGCTCGATGAAGACTGTTAGATCCTTGTGTTGTCATTTCACTTTGAAGAGGGGTGACGTGGCCCAATAATAATTGTCAAATCCCCATCACCTCTCACTCCTTTTACACGTGCTTTATTGGGATCCATGTGTCCATCGCAACATGTGCCAATGGTTGGTGATGTGTCTATTTCTAGTGCATTGGAACTAAGAGCAGCTGCCATTGGATAAGAAACTACTTTTCATATGACGACGACTACGATGTGATACATTTCTATGCGTCAGATGCCACAATAGCCACTGTTGGATCAGCAATTACTTTTCATGCGATGGTGGGTGGTGACATGATGTCTCTTGGATTATCACATGGTAGCAACTGTAGTTAGATTTGGAGTTACTTTTTCGAATGATGGCAACTGTGACATGGCATCATTTAGTGTGTGGGATTTAGCTATTACTATGCTTTGTTGTTGGATCTAAAAAAGAAGAAAAAGAAATCATTTAGTCCCATATTAGAATTTTTAGGCAATATTTATATTATATATTGATGTGTCTCTTCTGATTAATAGAGGCATCTCTTAAAGGAAAGATCCACCCCAGCTCCTAGTAGGCCACAAAGATGAGCCTATGTAGCTCGAACCCAACTCTCATGATCCATATTCAGATCCATGACTCAGTTTCACACAAATCACAAGATAGTGTGCCCTATGGGCTTACTTCTAGATGTAGTGTGGCTTTGGCCTGCGTTGGGCCCCTTAAGTGTTGTGCCTTTAGCGTGCTAGTAGGGTGCCTATTTTTCTACTTTTTTATATTTATTTTAATGCTTAAAATTTTCAGAAAATATATAAAGTATATTTGAATTAATTGTAAAAATTTAGCACAGTAATATTTTATTTAAAAATATAATAAACGAGAATTAAGCCTCAAGATTTGAAATAAATTCTCATCAATTTTATTTTTATTCATAAAATATCAATTTAAAATCAAGATTTAGAGAGTTTCATTTAAATGACAAAAAATAATTAACATGATAACTTGTGAAATACTTTTTAAATATGTATTATTCTCTATGAATTGATAATAGATTAACATATAATTTTCATAAGTTATCACATGTCAATCTCATCAAGGATCAAACACTACTCAACCTAGGACTAGAGCTCAAATGAGGTTTGTGTATGTTCTAAAATTGGGCCTCCTTATAATCTTCTCTATGGATAGATTAACTCTTAATTTGAATTTGTTTCATCATTCATTCATCATTGTATTATGTTTTATTCATTCTCTCATCTTCACCATCCTCCACATCTCTTATTTTCACCATTATCACATCTAATTTGGTTATTATTGTCATGAGAAAAATGGCAAATAATTTCAGCTCAATTTCTCAATTTAAATTGATGAAAAATGATTTGAAATCACTCATTGGATGATTCACAATGAGTTAAGAATGACTTATGATAGATATGAACCTTTCTGATCAAATAAATTGTTTTTTTTTCTTATTATTTTTGACGAATGTTTGAAAATTAACGTTCATAATAAAAACTAAATAAAATAGAAAATAAATCTAAAACTAATACTGTCCTTTGATGGGTCCACCTTTAGAACAATAAGAGACACTAGTTTGACAACTTTGTATTGTCCAATCATGTTGTACCACATCTAAAGGTGTAGAAGTATCATTCAGTAGAATTATGCTGCTTGTCAAAAGGATTTTATGGAGAGAGGGGTTGACATTGGTATCACCACCATCTAAGGTAAAAGAGAAGATTTGTCACCACCCATCGGAGACTCTAGGTGCAACTGAGGGAGTCAAGAGGGTTCGCTGACCACGTAGAGGAGGGAGAAGACATAATACTTGTCACTAGTGAACCACTATCATTTGTATTTGATTAACAGTAATCAATAATCTTGGTGATGTGGGTGATGTGGACTACTGTCAATCTAGAAGAAAATGGGTGATGCGGCAATTTAGAGGCATTGGATCAAAGGGAAATCAAATGGTGACACTCAATAATAGTTATATATTATTTATTTATTTCATAAAATAGTTAATAATTCATTTTAATCTAAAATAAATTCTAAAAACTAAATAAAATTCTCAAAAAAGTCTTAAAATTTCAAGATTTATTTTGAAAATAAATAATAGTTATATGTTTTAAAAATATATATTTAATAATTATAATTTTTTCATGAAATTATTAAAAAATTTATTATTTTAACTCAATTTACATTTAAAAAAGGAGATATTATCATAAGGACGGACATACAGAAAAGCTATGAGCAAAAACTAGCAGAAAAGAATTGAAAAATGACTGCCATGATATATGCTCTCTAAAATTTAAGGACACTCAACATAAATTTGAAACACATAGAAACCCAACACATATACATGAACAAAGATGGATTGGGTTACAATAGAACGGAAGATGAACATAGAAAAATAGAAAACTGTACTCAAATATTTCTGCTACACAGATCCAAGAGTAGAAACAATTTAGTGAGATCATTTTCAGTCAAGAATCATACAGATTTTAAAAATCTAGCACCAATAACTTTTAAAGTTGTTCCTAAAATTTATGAACATTTTTCACATTTTTAAAGAACATGAGAACTTAGAAAAACCAATCAAAGAGTACTCTATAATAAATTCAAACAATTGTTGGTACCTAAGGAGATGTTAGAATATATTAGAAGAATCAGTCTAGATAATGTCTAGATCTTGTACTAAAAAAAATTAATTTATTTTGAGGACCATCTTTGAATGAAAGTTCTATGATACCTTGATAGTGGGTGTTGTAGGCACATGATCGAATAGAGGAAATGGCTCACCTCACTCATTGAACAAGAAGGAGGTGGTGTTCTTTTAAGGGGAAGGAAAAGGAAAAAATCATAGGATATGAAAACATAAAAATTCATTAGAAAAATATTATATAAAATGTTAGATTGGTTAAAAGGTTAAATCATAATTTACTTTGCATCAGCCAATTATGCAATAATGGTTTCTTTCTGAATTGTTAAATTACTTGTTGTCGTATATTAGACTGTGATAAAAATATTATTCTTTTGTCCCTAGAAAAGGTAAAACTTATGTTGTTTATCTTCTTGGTCTTGTTGAATCAAATGTTTGTTTAGTTGCACATGACCTTGATTATTTGACTAAACTATGGCATAGATGTCTTGGACATGTTAGTTTGATAATAATAAAAAATTATAGAGACTATATCTTGTTTGATTTCTAAAATTTAGCCTAAAATTGAGATGAAGCACTAAAGGATGAAAATTAGACTTTGGCTATGATTGAGGAACTAAATCAATTTGAAAAGAGCAAAGTCTAGTACCAAGAAAAAATGACATATCCATCATAGGAACCAAATGGGTCTTCAAGAAAAAACTAAATGAAGATAGAAAAGTCATTAGAAATAAGGCTAGATTAGTGGCTCAAGAGACTCACAAATTGAAGGATTCGATTATGATGAGACATTTGTACCAGTGATGCCTCAATACAATTAAAACTTTTTTAGCTTATACATGTCATAAAAATATCATACTCTATCAAATGAATGTAAAGAATATCTTCCTAAATAGAGAAATAAATGAAGAAATATATGTGAGCCTGATGGACTTGATTTAGGGGTTGAATCATTGATGAAAACATAACCAAGTTCATGTAAGTAATATTTAGAAGACCTCACTCTTTTAATTTAGGATGAGTAAGGGTTGATTCTCAGGGAGCATAGGTAATGTGAATAAGAATTATGCTTATGTTATTATGAGTTATACATATATATATACTCATAAAGATATTGACAAAATCGTATGTGATAAAAGTGAAGATAAGTGGAATAGAAAGAACACAGTAGAAAAATAGAGTAAATGATGAAACTAATTCAAATTAAGGGTTAATCTATCAATGGAGAAGATTAAAAGGAGACCAAATCTAGATAATACACAAACTTCATTTGAGCTCCTATCCTCAGCTGAGTTGTGCTTGGTCTGTGGTGAGATTGAGATGTTCTAGGTATCTCATCTCCACAACTATCATGACAACAAGAATGTCGTTGACTAGGCCTTGATTTCTTTATTTTTCTTTTAGCTAGCCACTACTAAAGAGAGAGTCAAAAAGTGTCTTCCAAGAGGGGGGGGCGAGAGATTTTAAACCTCTAAGTAATTGACCCTCTCCAAGGAACAGTTATGATTAGCAACCAACTCTCTTGGTGGAGGCCTAGATTTCTCTATGAGGGTAATGCTCTAAATATTATCTTAATCTCATCTCAAGGTGCCCTAAAATGGATAGCCTAGATCTTATCTCTTAGTAGCCCTTTTAAGTCTAAATGGGCTAGGTCAAGGTGACAGCCACTTAAAGTCTAAATGGGCTTGACCAAGATGATGCCCTCTCTTAGTCCCATAAAGGTATTAGGCTGACCCTCTATATAAGACTTGGGTTTTTCCTTGAGTTGAGTAGTTTCTAACACATAATAAAAGCTCACCTAAGTCTTTGCATTCAAATCTTTATCAAAAAAATGTGAGAGAGTCAAGTGGGGTTAGTTTCATAATATTAATAAAATAAATAAAATAATATGTATTAAGACTTAAATAATAAAATATTATCAATTTTAGACTGAGTCATTAATACATGTAATTTGCACTCTCTATTTCATAATTAACATCTATATATAAGCTATTAATCCATTGATGTAACTACTAATTTATAATTATCATGGATGAGTAGCGGATGCAAATGGTGGTGGTGTTAGTTGGCAATCATGGTGATGGATAGTTGACCCTCACAACCTTTCCTTGTAGAGTGATATGAGGTAATCCTTAATACTTTATTCTTCTATTCTTTGTCTATTCTTTGGGCTATCATGAGGTTATTAATAATCCTCCAAGAAAACAAAAAAATAAGGAGTTCATGGAAGATGGTTACTCTTTAATGGGCTTGGGCCAATGTATAGAAGATGAACAGATATCGGCTCACTTTTTTGATTCCTATCAAGACCTTTCTAAAATTCTGTCAAACTTTATTGACACATCATACTAGCTAAACCTTAGGTAACAAGTCATTCACTCGTCCGTAAAGTAGCTGATTAAATTATGTTTTTGATTATGCACAATACTTTGTGAGGCTCTTCTAAGTACCATAGTAACTCACACTTCCTTGGTTACCAGCATTAAAACCTCGCTTTCTAGTCTTTTGATGGTTTTATCTATTTTTTGCAAGCATTGACAGGGGTACTAACCAACAAATCTACCACCACCACCACCTTCATTAATAAGGATATGCAAGATAATTTCTTTGAAGGGATTCTTTAGTTACCATTTTCTTAGTTAGTTTGGTTTTTCTAGAAATTTTAGACAAACTACTGAAAGAAGGATTGCTACCAAAATCTAGTAAATATAGATACACCACACAATAAACAAAGGGGAAGTAGCAAAATTGCTCTAGTACCTCAGATTTTCTCTAGTACTGCTTCTCATCAACTACCTTCGCTGAAGAAAATAACCAATGGCAGGATCTCCAAGAAGACATCCCCAATGTCAAGGAAGGGGTTAGGAAGGGCATAGAGAGGTAGGAGGCAGATCCCCTCTAAGAGATCATTCAGTACTGAATTCATTGAGGAGACTTCAGTGAGTAATCAAGTCTATCTCTCTATCTCTCTCACACACTCTCTCTCCCTTGCTCTCTCTCTTCTCGTCCTCCCTTCCCTTGAGTTGTATTGTTCATGAGTTTGCTCGGAGCATAAGATAGTCACAGTAAAAGTCTTCTTTTGATTTTGATTACTATGACAATAATTTATAACTCATGAGGTGACAAATTAGGCAGTGAAGGGGGTTCATTGCTGCAATGACGGAGACAATATCAAGCTATGATAATAGATGCTAGAATAGGATAAATTAATCCAAGGATAATCCTCTTATTTTGTACTAAATGATCAAAGATGAAAACGTCAGCATGTTTTCTGCAGCAGAAAAATCCACTTAGCAGCAAAGGAATGGTTCACAAGTTGAATTGAAAGTGCTCAGCATACATAAAAGTACTAATTGTTCTGCAAACAGAAACAAAAATAAAACTTGTTGCTCTCCCTCTTTGTTTGACATCTGTGGGGAAGTGACGATGGCCACGTGTAGGTGATGGAGTTCGTTCGACCTTGCTTTAGTGTATTAGTGATAATTTAAGTAATTATCATATTAAAGCCCAAGGAATATAGGAATATGATGAGTACAAATTCAACACTTATGCATTTTCACATGATGGTTTATTAATTGTATCATTTTCCTATTTTCTACAAGGATAGGAGTATCAAGATAAATGAGAGGAGAAATATGTGATTAATAGTTGTTGGAGGAAAGAGGATTAATGCATAATCATGAAGCATGAGCATGAGCATAGATTTATTTCTAGTTTCATCATGGACTATGGATGAACCAGTAAACATAAAATGATAAAATAGTAAAATTGACTTGTTATTTTGCAGATTGAGAGGGGCATAAAGGCCATGCCTACAATATGGCACATGATCCCAAAAGAGGACCTACCACCAGCTTACCCCCTCATTTGCAATCATATCTTCCTCTTACCTTATTTGGCATTGTTCTCTCCTACCATGGAACCAGCCTCCTCTTCTTGTCTCCCTAAGCACCAACTGCACACCATAGGTGGCCTAGCTCTTCCTTCCCCTTTCAATGGTGACAATGCTAGGCAACGATCATGGATCTCTTCCCTTGGTGTAACAAGAAGAGGATCAACTAAAGAAGCCCCTACATGAGGCCTTTGTTCCCTCCCCACATCCATTAGAACAAATGGGAGAAGTTTATTTCCATTTTATTCCTTTTAATTGGTTGTAATTGAACTCTTAACTTTTTTTAATACAATTCATATTTCGTCAATCAGAGTCCCTCATTTAAGTGATTTCATCATTCAAATTCACTAAAGGATTTGACAAATCCTTTCCATTAAACATCTGTAACCAATTTACGTGGTGCTTGGTGAGACTTTGATAGGATTTTTTCTCTCAATATACATTTAACCCTCTTAAAGATTTATTAAATTTCACATTCATCTAGTTGTTGCTGAATTTTGAAGAATAAAATGAATCAGAATTAGACCATTAATTAATATACATTGATCACATAGTTCTCCTAGTGTTTGACCCAAGTCCACTATATAATTGAAATAAAAATATAACTAGACTAGGTTTATAAATTAAATATTTGAAGACTTTAATTAACAATAACTAGAGCCCATCAAATAATTAAGGAGGGGCACGGCATGGTTGCAGATGTTGGCACTATCACTCGTTGATAGAGGAGGAAGAAGTGAATTGGCCCGTCCAATCTTAGGAAAACACTAGAGAGAAGGGGCCCAAATGGCCAGCCCTAGGTGAGAGGGCTGTGCCTATGGTTACAAAGGGGGTGCACACATCATGGCTGCTCCAAGTCTCCCCTTGTGAAGTACCTTGAGCCACCAGCACTGTCACTCGCTGGTGAGAAGGGGGGACAAGCTGATTCATTGGAGATGTGGATGGCACTTGAGGAGGAGAGGGGATTGAGATGGCCAGCACTAAGGTTGAGTTGCGCCTAAGGTTGAGAAGGGAGTGAAACTAAGAATACCCTAGCTATCACATTTTTCCCTTTTTTTTATTTGTTTGTCAATATTTTCTTCCTTCCATTTTTGCTCCTATGACCTGCATCAAATTACAATGAGATGCTATTTAAGCTTTGATAATACTTAAAAAATTACTGATTAATCTGAAAAATTTTCAAATTAAAATTCACACATTCATGCAACATATGAAGGCAAGTGATTGCTGCAAATAATCTCGACTATAAACTCCTAACACAAAAACAAAGTTAATCCCCCATTGGTAGTTCAAAATGTCGCTATTTAGGATAATTAAAGATGAAACAATTTAAGACTAATTTCTAATGAATCTATAGAGATGTATAAGGCAGAATTCCATTTGATCCATAGAGATTTGAGTAATCTACAATGAATTCAAATAAATTCTTCTACAATTGATTTTAAGGAAGAAAGAGGTTATATGATTGGACAAAGGATGACTAGGTCATTCACACGAAGAGACATCGTGGAAAAATTAAATTAATGATTATAAAATATCAATTTGAATATCAAGGAGAAAAAAAGGGGGAAACCTGATTTGGTTTTTTTAAGATTTTAAAGTGCAAGGAAAAGTAATATTCTACCACATCAATCTCAAATCCCAATTCTCCTTGGAAATGCAGTTGATCTTAGTGCCTAAGAGATCAAGCATCCATTAAGGTAATAATCTTGAGGGAATAAAGATAAAATCTACTCTAAAGAATTTTAAACATGGGTGATAGAAATCCTAAATCTTTTATTCTAATCTACCTCTCTCTTGAATCAACTCTATGCCACTTAAGAGGGTCAACAAGAAGAAAGGATGGACTCAAAAAGAGAAGAAAACTAAGAATTACGAATTTTATTGAATAGATTGAAGAAAAATATATAAAAAATAATAAACTAGAAAATAAAAATGCCTTCTCTATGTCGATTGGAGTGCTTCAACCGAATCTACCCCTTGGAGTTCTTGGATTGGTCCACTTGGTAAAGTTCTTGAAGTCTTCCTCTTCTCCTTGTGTGAACGCCCCTCTACTTTGTAGGTGGATGCCATGCCAATGAAAATTTGTCCCATTTTAATGACTCCTTGAGCTGAAGATAAATCTTAGTCCTTGATATTCTTGGAGGTATTTGGGGCCCTTGGATCTTTGGGCCTTCTAGGCCCTAAATAAGGTGGATAGTAGCTGCCTTAGGGCAGCCCCCTTCTTCCTTTAGGGCAACCTCCTTGGGGATGATCCTAGACCTTCATATGGATGGCTGGTATCCTCTCTCAACTCCTCTTTTAGAGGCATAGGGAGTGCTCAAGGGGACATTACACCTACCCTCCTTTATTATAGGGAAGGTTGTTGGGCAATTTCCACTTTTAGGGATGAGACCTCTCTTCCATGAAATAATGGATTGGGCACATCCATGAGAGCCCATAAATGTGTCAATTAGGCTCAACTAAGGCCCATTCTCTTTTCCTGAAAATTAGGAATTAAATAAAAATTATAAGGGTCTTTAATAAAAATAATATATTAAACATTAACACTGTCCATGAAAATGTAGATGAATGTATGAATAGATCAATAAATTATTTCATACATAAAAATTTAATCTTACTCTTGAATTATCTTATCATTTATTTCATTATTATTTAAGTCAATCAAACTAAATTTTATGAACTAAAAAAATATTTAATGAAATATGTGAATCAGTAAAAAAATAGTAAAATTTGATTTAAGATACCTTAAATATAAATTCTCATGAAAAATTCATAATTAAAGATTTAGTTTAGATAACATGTAAATTTTAGTCATGAAAGCATATAAATCATATAGAAATGACAATATTAATGTATGAAATTAGCATGTTATCACACACCCCAACTTGAATCATTATTAGTCCCTTAGAAATGAGAGTATAAAGTATCATAGGACCATGAAATGATTCAAAAAGTCATGGATTAAGCATCAATAGGAGCTGATATGAATAACCTTTCCCAAATGATTCCAAGGTCTATGTTAAGCATGAGCAAGATGTACTTGTATCCCTCATGGTTGAGGTAATCCTTCAAGTATATACTTCTAAACACCCTGATGATCCTAAGCACACCTCTGACTACTCTACATAATAGTAGGTTTATTAGGTGGGTAAGAAAAATTGACCTCAATATAAGAAAGTGACAAAATCCACCCTACATTATAAAGAATGCTACATGAGATAGAGAGTCACTCCTTGTATACATAACTGTGCACCCCGTGGAATAAGAGCCATAGAATTCCTGAGTAAACTAAAATGACTTGAATTAGAGCAGGAAAGTGTTATCAGAAACAGAGAATCTTGCTTGATCTCTGATTCTTTCAATGTCTCTGCAACGACCTGCAGCATGAGTACAATTAATCAAAATTGAAAGGAAATAAACGAGAAAAGTTGCTAGATAGCTAGCGATAGAGATAGATCGAGATAGAGATGTATAGATTGACAGCGAAGAGAGAGCAACAGCGTGAGAGAGAGAGAGAGAGAGAGAGGGAGGGAGGGAGGGAGGGAGGGAGGGAGAGAGGATTTCGGCTACTCACCATGTCAGCCAGCTCTTGGAAGCACAGACTCTCACTCTCTTTGGACGCCCACGAGCAAGAACACTGAACTATCAGACAGGATTCGAAAATGGTTCCAGCGGCAACCGTTGCTTCGATTTACACAGGCATCAGCATGGCAGCCTCCGGTGGAAAGACAGTAATAGGACGAGCAACTCATCCCAGCAGTAAATGACCAATATGCCCTTGTCCACCTCCCCCTATTCCGCCCACAGTTTCCCCGCGCCTTTTGTTTCTACCGTGGCAGCCATGTTGGAAAAGTATTTTAAAATTAAACAATTAAAAAAGGTTATTCAAATTATTACATTTAATATAAAGCGGGCCAAGCCCGGCATCGATCAGACCGCACAAATGTTGAACCCTCAGGCTCGGCCCGGCCCGGACCGACACTCTACTTCGGAATATAATATCATATATGACTAGTAAGACGCCGAAAGTGCCTCGGTTTCAGCGCATTGATTCAGCGGGGAATTCGAGGACACGTGCGGAAAAACTTTTTGCCCACGTGGACTGAATTCACGGGCCGTTTTCCTCCCTCCGGACGGCTCGCTACTGGACGAAACTACTCCCTTCATGATCGCCCTAGTCGGTGGGAGTAGCCCGGCCGTCTCTACGTATCCACTACCAGGAAGAGAGAGAGAGAGAGAGAGAGAGAGAGAGAGAGGGGAGAGGTCTATATATATATATATAAATTCAGAGAGAAGGAGAGACTAGGAGGAGTAAGGGAGTCTGTGGTTCCATGAACCTCATCTTGAGGTTTCTCTAGCCTCTCTGGTTCTTCTCAAATCTCGTCGCTAGAGATTTGGTGTGGTGATGGCGAGGTCACTATCATCATCATCTTCTTCTACTTCTACTATGTCTGTGCATGTGCTTCTTCCGCTGCTACTGCTGCAGTCCCTGTCGGCATCGCTGTCGCCGGCCTCCGCCTCAGGCCTCCCCATCCATCAGGGTCTTGCAGGTGTGCAGCCCCTGTCGCAGATTGCCATCCACAAGGTATCGTTGGCTCTGGACTCCGCTGCCTACGTGAAGGTTTCTCCTCGTCTCCTCGGTCTGCGGGTAATTCTCTAACTGATTCTTAAACCTGTGGGCCTTTCAGTGCTCCTGGTAATTCAGAGCGTTCTATCTGATGGCTTTTGAGAGAGTTGAGGCGCTTAAACTGAACTTGATTCCAGGGAGAAAATTTCGAATGGGTAACAGTGGAGCTCTGGTCCCCCAATCCATCCATTGACGACTGGGTTGGAGTATTCTCTCCAGCGAACTTCAAGTATTCTCTTTCTCTTTCACTCGAGTTCTTCCTTAAGTTCTGGGGAGATTTCACCACTCCTTTTCTGTGGAACGATTGTTTGAAAAAATTTATGTTCCTTATTCCAGCTCGTCCACTTGCCTCGCTGAACAAGGATCATGGGAGGAGGCACCTCATATTTGCTCGGCACCAATAAAGGTTCAATATACTCGTAATTTTGTCGCTCTCTTCTGATGCGAAACAAACAGAAAATAGAGAAAAATATTGTCATGAAATATGCGTCTTGTGACTCTAATACGAGGCCTGGTTTTTCGGTTTCCAGTACCAATTTGCAAATTATTCCAATCCAAACTACCTGAAGACGGGGAAAAGTTATCTGAAGCTTCGACTAATCAACCAGAGGGAAGACTTCGCTTTTGCATTGTTTTCCGGAGGCCTTTCTAATGTGTGTGCTCATCTCTCAATGTCTGGTCCATTGTATATGTTTCAGTGGAAATTTAGCCTTCTCTTTGCCCCTTCTATGCGTTGGAAGCGGCTCCTTGTTTTATCTTGACGTGCGTTCGCTCTAAACTGATATATTTGTTTGGATGGGCAGCCGAATCTTGTCTCAGTATCAAGTCCCCTCAAATTTTCAAACCCGAAGGCACCTGTATATCCACGTCTCGCTCAAGGAAAAGCATGGGATGAAGTAGGCCAATCCATATCTTCTTCCTCTTTATCATGCCTTTGCTCAGCGCTTTTTTGTGCGTGTTTTTCTTCATAGTTTAAGTTTGATGGTTATTTTTAAATTCTAGTGGAAATACAATCTTTTAGGCTCCAATTTAGGATATAGCATTGAGGTTAATAATTCTAATACGCCAATCGTATGGGATGAAGATGGAAATCCTGTTTAACCCTTCCATTGCATAAAAAATCGTTGTGTTAAATTGATTATCAGAAATCAGGATGTGAAGAAGGGTAACATCATGTTTCGTCTCTGATCATGCCCACATTTCTGACTTTAGTTTTTTCCTGCAGATGGCTGTCACATGGACGAGTGGTTATAACATAGATGAAGCCATTCCTTTTGTCGAATGGGGACCAAAAGGAGGACCGCAAACCCGTTCACCAGCCGGCACATTGACATTCAAACGTAGCAGCATGTGCGGTACGCATCATCACTTTAGACGGTATTGGCATCGTTAGGACCTTCGGACTATTTCGCATCATCGTTTAGCATCGGCTTCTAAAAGTACAAGCTGTTGAATGGCCTCACGTCAGCCTCACTGAGCTTAACTTTCCTTATATTCAGACTCAAAACTCTATTTATAAATACAAATTTGTGACTCAAAAATTGTCGTACTTAGTTTGTCTAACACCAGAACATGAATCCTGTTTCAATTAAACTTTAAGATCAGCTTCTGTAAATGTGCTGTGTAGATCTTATTGATTCAATTATTAGATCATAATGGACAACATGCATCCAGTTATAAAGTTCAAGAATGAATGGCCAAGATCCAACTCCTTGAGTATTCATCAATCTGCTAAACAGAAGGTGTTCGACAGAAATCCTGGAGCCCAATGACATGGGGCAGGGAATGAACAGAGCTACATATACCCCCCCCTGGATTAATTTTTATATCACGATCTGCCAAATTTTGAAAACGACGAATGATTCTCTGAGCGTCATTGATCATGGTAAATGTTGGATTTTACAAGCCTACGATCCTTGAAAGATTTTATTTTAAAACGCTGGGTTACTACCCATAAATAATCTCTGTCTTTGATGAACTCGACAACTATCAGCATACAGCGAAATTTTATTGGGGCCTTGTTTCCGTCAGTAAATCATGAAACTCTATAGGCGCTGAAACACAATAGCAATGAAGCGCACACTCTATTGAATCTGTGTCGTATGTTATGAAACATGTCCATGAACTTGATCAACACAATTTCTCCGATGGCATTATGCAGAATTGCATGAGATTTAAATGTTTTATCACCCACAGGCGCACCAGCACGTACCGTTGGATGGAGAGACCCTGGTTTCATACACACGAGCTTCTTGAAAGACCTCTGGCCCAATGCAGTGTATGGAATATCAAAGATTGTTATTTTTGGCAGTAAAATACTGAAAGTATTCAGACACAATCCTTACGTGCGTAAATGGAACAGGTATACCTACAAGCTTGGACATCAAATGTTTGATGGATCCTATGTCTGGAGTAAGGAATATTCTTTCAAGGCATCGCCTTACCCGGGTCAGGATTCCTTGCAGCGAGTCATCATATTTGGTGACATGGGAAAGGTGAGACTTTACTCTTTCGACTCTGTTGTTCCGATATTTCGACTTTACAGTGAATTTTGTGTTTATATTAATCTGGAGTGATTTCTCAACTCATTCCTTCCACTGGTAGATGAAACGTGATGATGTTTTTCCACAGGCCGAACGTGACGGTTCTAACGAGTACAGCAACTATCAACCAGGCTCCCTGAACACCACCGATCAGCTTGTCAAGGACTTGAAAAATTTTGACATAGTTTTCCACATAGGAGACATGCCTTATGCAAATGGGTACATCTCACAGTGGGACCAGTTCACCTCACAAGTGGAACCCATTGCATCAGCCGTGCCTTATATGACTGCCAGGTCCGCCTGATCCTTCACTGCATTACAGCGAATAGACGCCATTGAAGATGAACCTGTAGGGTTTTTCTTTGGGCTTCTTTCACTCTTGTCATCTTGTTTCCTGCAGTGGAAATCACGAGCGAGACTGGCCAGACTCAGGATCCTTCTATGAGGGGCAGGACTCGGGTGGGGAATGCGGGGTGTTAGCAGAGACGATGTTCTATGTTCCTGCAGAAAACAGAGCCAAATTCTGGTCAGTTCATTCTACAAAGTTTCTGCTCATACTTTATATATGACAAAAGTCTCTATGCGAAATAATTCATCTATATATTTCTACAAGGGTAGTTTTGAAAAACAAATTGAGAATAATCTATGGTCATGTCCTATCAGGTATGCCACAGACTATGGTATGTTCCGCTTCTGCATCGCCGACAGTGAACATGATTGGAGGGAGGGTTCCGAACAGTACAAATTTATAGAGCACTGTCTTGCGTCAGCCGACAGGCAGAAGCAACCGTGGTTGATATTCGCGGCTCATCGTGTTCTTGGGTACTCATCTGATTACTGGTATGCTCGAGAGGGCTCTTTTGCCGAACCCATGGGAAGGGATAGCCTTCAGAAGCTCTGGCAGAAGTACAAGGTGGACATCGCATTTTATGGTCACGTCCACAACTACGAGAGGTCTTGCCCAATCTACCAGGTATGGATGAACTGTAATCTTAGCCAATTATTCCAATCACCACTTTGTCTTTCGTCCATTATTTTCTCAATGTGCACAAATTTGAATCGCGGGTACATTGACAGCTAGTCCTCTCATGACGTTAGACCATGTAAAATTTGTGTACACAGGCGCTAAGATTATTTTTTTTGACTAAGATCACAGAAGCTCAACTATTGCTTCTGCGCTATCGAATAACTGAGGAACCTCTTATAACTTCAAGATGGTTGCATTGGAAAATTAGGACTTGCCGAATAAAAATTTTGATGATGGGTAAATATCACTGCTTGCATTGAATTATGTTCTTGCAGATTGTAAATTTAGAATACTAATTCTGGGCATCTACTTGAGATTGAGCAGATGCAAGTTAGAATGGGATTGCGGTCTGCCATTGCTTTTGCATGCAAATTACCAAGTATCTTCCTCATGTTCTTGTGGTTCTTGTGACGTACAGAAATTTTGCTGCCTTATTACTGAATGTGAATCTAAGATCTAGGGTGTAGACATCCGCTTGAGATTTTCCAAATGAGATGATATTGAGAAATCTTATTGATTTGCACGCCATTGATCTAACATCGGACCAATGTTCTTGTTCCGGAGTTAATATGAAATATTTTTCCAATTCAAACTTTCCAAACTGCATTTCAAGTGATCCCCGCGCGGTTCTACCATATTTTCCAAAGTCAAAAAGAGCTTTTGATCAGTAGATCTATCCCCCTCATCATCCTGCAGAACCAGTGCGTGAACAATGAAAAGTCCCACTACTCGGGGGTGGTCAACGGGACGATCCACGTCGTCGTCGGCGGCGGCGGCAGCCACCTGTCGACCTTCAGCAGCGTCCAGACTAGCTGGAGCCTCTTCAAGGACTTTGACTTCGGCTTCGTGAAGTTGACCGCCTTTAACCACTCCTCCCTCCTGTTCGAGTACAAGAAGAGCAGCGACGGCAAGGTCTACGACTCCTTCACCATCTCCAGGGAGTACAGAGACGTCCTCACCTGCGTCCACGACAGCTGCTCGCCCACCACGCTGGCTACTTGAACGTCATCCCCCCTTCCTTATCCCTCTCCCTGCTCCGTCAGAGAAGCTTAGTCTTATGCTTCCTGCGGCCAATAAGAGGATCCGGAATCCCGTACCAGGCATCACCGATGGAGGCGGATTTGTGCAAGGCAGAAATCCACCATTGAGTGTTGGCCTATAGAGGTATAAATCTATGAATATTAGCTAGATCTATGAATTCAATAATTTTAATTAGGCTGAATGGTGAATTTATCTTTGTGATTGGTTGGAAATGGTATATGTTGAGTTATAACTAAGTTTCTTTAGAACGAGGTGTTGACCCTTGAGTCAGACTAAGGTTGGTAGAAATGGTCAATTTCCTTGTTGGGTAATGTTGCATTTGATGAGGTAATGATGAACCCAAGAGAGGGGTCAATTTATCACTTTTTTTTTGTAACACTTTTTTGCAATATATGAAAAAAATGCAACTCAAATAAATTGACTATTTATGAACAGTAAATATCTCACTAAGTTTGTTTGGAATGAGGTGTGTTGACTCTTGAGTCTTGCTAAGATTGGTGGAAACTCTAAATTTCCTTCTTGGGTAATGTTGCCTTTGATGAGGCTATGATGGACCGAAGAAAGGGGTGAATTTATCACTTCAAAAAAACTTTTTTGTTCAATAGATGAAGAGCAATAAAACTAAAAAATTTAACACTTTTTTGTTCATGTGGCAGAAGTGATTGGGAATAGAAATATAAGTTCCTAAACTGTGTATCATGAAAGAAGCAAGAGAAACTAAAAAATGATTTCAAAGTGATAGATTTTGCATAGAGAAAAATTAGTTTGTATCTTGACATGGGTGACTTCGAAGAGGAATTCACATTATAGAATTGAAAGGGTAAAGTTGTTTCCGTGCGTAAACATTTAGACCTAAAGGCATGGAAGTGACAGTTCAGCCGAGAAACTTTAGTGTGCTTTAAATGCAGTCACTCCAGATTCTCAGGGAAATCTCAACCTTTCAAAGTTATATTTTAATAGCAAGGATGAGGTAAATCAATGAGAGAAATGAGGAATCCCATACTGAAGAAGGGTTCGATATTATATGATAGTATGAGTGAACTTCAATAAAAATTTTAGCTCACAGAAATCAATGGTTTCTTGTTCTCGTAACATTATTTCTTGGCAAGGATGTATCATTCAGTCTATTTATGAGAAACAATTAAGGACCAAATGGGTCCTATTATCTCTAATGTTTTCTAATGTGAGGTTTTCTGTCATGCTTATTTTAATTGTGATTCTCATCAAGGATTAATCTATTATGTAGCATAGAGAAATAGGATCACTCAATGAAAATCATTCACATCATCACATTAAATAATATTAGAATTATTAATATTTCAAAGATAAATAACTCGTTTTCACTGCACATTTTGATATCTTTTTTTATATTTCTTTAGTGTTAATGATTTAATAAGTATATCCACTAATGAGATTCAATCTTTTAATAAAATTCAAAAAGATATCATTTCTATCTACATGATCATAAACAAAATGATGTTTAATATCTATGTGTTTTGTCCTACAGTGAACCATAAGGTTTTTAGCTGAATTGATTGCATTTGTATTGTCACACACAATGGATATTTCGTCTAACTCAAATTTAAAGTCTATATGTTGTGATTTCACCCATAATACTTATGTACAACAAAGCCTACAAATTCTATATTTGATTTAGACAATTGACAGTGCCATAGTGAATTGTTTCTTTGATGCCGTTGAAATTAAGCATCCTCCTAATAGTAAACATGAATTGCTAGTACTCTTGCAATCTTTCATATTTCCAGTAAAGTCAAAATCATTATATGCAATTACATTTATGTCACATTATTTTGAGAATCATGCTCATAAATCAGATGTGCATGCAATATATCTAAATATTATTTTAATAGTTGTAAATGTGATTCTTTGGGATTACTATGAAATCTAACACATAAATATATACTAAAGAGTATGTATGGTCTACTCGTAGTCATATATAATAATAATATCAATTTTTTTTAACATTTTCTTAGCATATTTTGACTAAAAGATGAATATTCTTATTCATTTGTTTGATCTATAGTCCTAGAAAATAACTCAATTCACCCATCATAATCTTTTATGGTGTAGTTCCCAATAGGTGGTTTCCTTGGTATCTAAGGTGAGTTCACTCGTCTGTAACCATAAAAGATTGTCTTAAATTCCAACAGCTCTAGGAGTAGACGCTGCTTCAAAAACTAAGTAGTAAACTCTATTTTTCATAGTCTCTAAAAATTTTTAACATAGAACATCATCTATTGATCCAAAGATTATGTCATCCACATATATTTGAACAATGAATATATTATTATTCTTCTCTTTATTAAATAAATTTATATCAATATTTCTCTTATGAAATTTATTTTCTAGCAAAAATTATTTCAATTTATCATACCAATGTTCTAGATGCTTGTTTCAGTCTATCTAGGGCATTGATAATTTCATAACATGTTCTGATTTTTCTGCATCAATAAATCTAAGGGGTTGACTGATATACACTTCTTTCTTAATTTCCTCATTTATGAATGTACTTTTCACATCCATTTGATAGAGTATGATATTTTTATGACACATATAAGCCAATAAGATTCTATCTACATCTAGGCATGCCATTAGTACATATATTTCATCATAATATAATTTTTTAATTTTGAATAACCTTGAGCCACTAATCTAGCCTTATTTCTATTAACCTTTCCTTATTCATTTAATTTTTTCTTGAAAATCCATTTGGTTTCTCTTCAGTTTTAGGTTATATTCCAGAAGTAGTAGAGCTTAAAATTTCAGTATTCCTTAGCCTAGATCTTGTCTAAGCACCTCTTCTTGCATCTCCTAGAATTTCGTTAGTCAGATGACTCAACATATATTCATTCCCTTGAGAGAGTCCAATTTTCTGTATTTTCTTTTATTTTAGGAAGTTTACTATATTGCACTACTGATGTATCCTAAAATTATTCGTCTAATAGTTCTTATCATTCCTCTACAAGAATATCTCTATGGTCCTCCTTGATAAATTTCACATTTATTGTTTCTTCCACATCTAGAGTAATTTCATTATATACTCTAAACGCTCTAGAGTTTTTCTAAATCATAGGACGACTCCTTCATCACTTATAGTATCAAAATTTCCTCTTACTTCTTTCCCATTTATGAGAGTGAAGCACTAACACCCAAATGGTCAGAAGTGACAAATATTTGGTTTTTTTTCTTTAAATAGTTCATAGAGTGTTTTCTTGATGATCAGTCTAACCATGATTCTATTCATGATATGATAATTTGTGTTGATGACTTCTGCCTAAAGATATTTAAAAAGATTATCTTCTATCAATAGGGTCCTAGAGATATATAACAATGTTATGTTATTTTTCTCAACAACTCTATTTTGTTGAGGTCTCCTAGAACTTGAGAATTCATGGATAATTCTTGTTAATCACAAAATTTTGTAAAATTTAAAATTTCAATTTCTCCTCGATGATCACTCATAAGTCTCTTGGTCTTCAACTCCTCATTTACAATTTTTCTGGTGAATTTTAAAATTCTTCTAAAGTTCCATTCTTATTTTCTAATAAATATATTCATATGTATATAGAATAATCATCAAGTATCACAAACACATATCTCTTCCCTCCTATACTTGATGTTTTAGTTAGACCAAATAAATCTTTGTGTAATAGTTCTAGGTACTAACTTGTTGATGCTATGTCTTTGGGTTTGTGTATTGTTCTTACTAATTTTTCCTATAAGGCAAGCATCCCATTCAAATTCTTCATTTAGGCTTTGATGAGGTAAGCCTCAGACAAGATTTATCTCTGTAATTTTCCTATTATCCTTAGAATAATGAAACCAAGATGTCTAAGTCATAGTTTAATCAAATGAGTAAAATTACGCACAAGTATATATTTGATTCAATTAAATATCGAAGATATGTAATTAGACATTGCCTTTTCTTGGAGCAATGAGTATAACATTCTTATCAAAATCTAGAATGCAACAACAAATAATATCGTAGTTGACATAAAAACTATCATCACATAATTGACTATGTTGAGTAAATTATAATTTAATTCCGAAAATAGTCTAAAATTTTTTATTACTTTATTTTGATTCATTTCTATCTCTCCCTATCCTATGATTCTTCCTTTTTTCCTTTCCCAAAAATTAATATCATCATCTTCTTTTTTAATGAATAAGGTGAGCCACTTCCTCTATCTGGTCATGTGCCTTGAACACTCACTTTAATGTACTATAGAACTTCTTCCATCATAAGAGATCCCTGAAATAAAAAAAATTATTTTACTACAGTGATTCAAATACTAACTAGATCTATTCTTCAAATAGATCCTAATAATATCTTAGGTACCCAGATTTGCTTAGATCTTTTTGTGGGTAAGCTTTGATTGACTTTTTAGACTATTATATTCCTGAAAGTATGCATAAGTGTTTAATCTTTGGAAAATTTTTTAAAATTATAGGTGCTAGTTTCTTGATGCTAGTAGAATTCATGACTGAATATGATTTCATATATATGTCTCCACTATTTCTATTATGTGCATAAGTGATAACTTATGAGAATTACATGCTAATCTATTATCAAATTTGGGAGATTAATACATATTTGATATTTATTTCACAAATTATCATATTAATATAGTTGACATATCATTTAAATGACTTTATCTAAATTTTGATTTAGAATAATTTTTTATAATTAAAAAGAAAACTTAATGAGAGTCATTTTATTATGAAACAATGTGGTTGATGCATACATTTTATTTGTTTCATGTTGCTTCAAGTTTTATTATGTCATGCTTAAGTTTTATAATTTTTAATGAATTATTTCTATTGAAATATAATTTTATAATTTTTCTAAAAAATTTCTTAATTAAATAAGAATTAAAAAAGATTAATAGGTTCATTAGTTAGTGAGCCTATGCGGGCCCAATACTTCAGCCATCTAATAGCCAACTCTTGTGTCACATATTTGACAAATAGAAAGTTGCCACATCACCTAGTCCACATATACTAGCCATCGTTTGAATCTATCCGGCACACCAGGAGGTAACACATTGTCTGTCCTCATTGTGTCTATCGATAGATGCACAGATCCGGATAAAGATAGGAGAAAAGACGATAACTATCTAACGACAATTGTGCAGCCACGTTGCTAGCCATCATCTCACGTACAATTGATGAAGTGTGAAATCTGATAAAGCGAACACAAGTAAAAGGATTGTGGCAGCCTCATCTAATAACATACAAGTGGCCACTAATAACTTGTGAAAATTAAATGCTAATCTATTAACAAATTTAGGAGAATAATAGATATTTGAGAAGTATTTCACAAGTTATCATGTTAATTATTTTGTGTTATTTAAATGAACTTCTCTAAATCTTAATTTAAATTGATGTTTTATGAATAAAAGAAATGTGAAGATAATTTATTTCATATCTTGAGGCTTAATTATCATTTATTATATTTTTAAATAAAATATTATTGTTATAAATTTTTATAATTAATTGAAATATATTTTCCAAAATTTTTCCAAAATTTATAGACATTTAAATGAATAAGTAAAAAGAGAGAAAATGGGCTATTGGGCGCATTGCTAGTAGGCTATTGGGCACATGGCTTAATAGGTCCAACATAGGCTAGAGGCCACACCACATCTGGAAGTGGGCCTAGAGGGCACATCGCCTTGCGACCCGTGTAAACCAAGTTGCCGACTATAGGGGTTGGGTTCAAGTCACATAGGCTCATCTCCATGGCCTAGTGTGAGCTAGGGGTAGGGACCAAATCAACCCTAGGAGCCAAGGTTGGAACCCAGATCTTCCCTTTTAGAGATGCCTCTAATTGTAATTTTTGGCTCACTATTATATATTAGAAGTGTTCTTGTAATATTTCCAATGTGGGACTAAAACTAAGTCTTTTTTTCTTCTTGTTTAGATCCAATGGTGGAGTAGCAATGGTAATGAGATTCGATGCATCGGATGATGCCATGTCATAGCCACTGTCGTATGAAAAAGTAGCTCTAAATCAAATGACAACTGCTACTAGATCCAATGATCTAGGAGATGCCATGTTCCAACCCACCATTGCACGGAAAATAGTCATCAATCCAACATTGGCTATAGTTGTATCCAACCCATAGGAATACGTCACATCATAGCTATTGTCATATGAAAAGCAATGCCAAATCTAATGGCGGCCACTATCAGACCTAACGCACTAGAAAGGGACATGTCGTCAATCTCTAGCATTCATTGTAATAGGCACATGGATCCTTATAAAGCACACACAAAAGGAGGGAGAGCCGACTGGGATTTAATAGCGAATATTTAGCAATGTTACCCTTCTTTAGAGCAAAATGATGGCATGAGGATATAATAGTCTTCATTGAGCCACCTGTCAGAGGATATATCTATAAATATCAATTATCATATAGTAAAATAGATAATATCGATTATTTTCGCATGTGCATAGAAGGGTATATCTATAAATATTAATTATCATATGGTAAAATAGACAATATCAATTATTACCACACGAGGAAAAGATGTCAAAAAAATCAGAAAAAATAAGAAAAATATGGCAGAAAATAAGAAGTTAAAACAAAAAAATGTGATTTGCAGATCTATGCAACAAAAATGAGAAAGAGGAGAGAGAAAGGAATTTTTTTGAGCTTTTTTTTTGTTGTTCTAAAAAAATATTATTCTTTTTTCTTTATGCAAAACTAGAAATATGAAGAATACATCATTGATTCTAATCATTCTCCTTTACCTTTTTCATTTTAAATCCATTCCATTGAACTAGACGCAAGATTGAGAAGTGCTATTAAGAGGTCAACATCAAGTCATACATTCTAAAGGTCGTAGGTTCAATTTTTAATAGAGTTCTCATTATTTTCTTATTAGATATACGAAATATATTTATTTTCTTAATTTACTCATTTATTTACTTATTTCTCTTCTTTTTCATCATTCCAAAGCATTTTGCATTAAATTCATATTTACATTTATTTTCTATTTTATTTATTTTATTTTTATTGAATATCAGTTTAAATATTTTAAATATTTAAATAAATTTCATGATCCTTTAAATTAGAGATAAAAAGATTTTTAAAAGCCTTCCTTGAGGAGACGACTTAGCATTATATCCACTTAAAATTATTTTTGGTGAATCGAGTTCTATTAATTATTAAAATTGATTCATTATTCTAATAACAACTTAGGGTTACATCAATCATGTCACCTATGGATCATCATGGATCAGTAGCACACGAATCAAATGATTTTCAATCTGCCACATGATAGGGATACATGCACAAATATCAACTATCATCTGATAAACAAATATATCACGATACACGTGGTTGGACATATTTACAAATATGGATTGTCATCTAGTAAAATATACAATTAATATTATTTTCGTACACAATGGCAAGAAAAATCTGTAAAAATTAATAAAAAATCATAAAAATATGGCAAAAGATAGCAAGTCAAAATAGAAAGCTTGATTTACATATATAGAGAATAAAAAGGATGGAAGAGGGAGAAAGGGGAGTCTTTTCATAGTTCTTTTTTATGTTCTAGGGTTAGAGATAGTTTTTCTTCCTATTTTTGTCTTATTTACAAGTCAAACTTACAACCCTTATAATCAAACTACTAGACTTGATAACATTTATTATTTATTTATTTCATAAAATAGTAGGTAATTCATTTTGATCTGAAATAAATTATAAAACTTAACTTAAATTCACGAAAAAAATGTCAAAATGCTTAAAAACATTTTGTTTAACAAATATAACTTATTTTGATTAAATTCATATAACATTTTATTTGTTATCTCACATTGCATCTAAAAAATGAGATATTATCAATGCCCTTTGATTTATCCAATGCTCCTAGTACCTTCATGAAATTAATGCATTATGTCTTGAAAGAATAAGTTGGAAAATTTAAGGTAGTTTGTTTTGATGGTATTCTTATATATAGTAATGTTTAAGGAAGATCATTTTGAGAAAATATTAAGTTAGTTTGTGAGGTCCTAAGAAAAAAAATATCTCTATGCTAATCTCAAGAAATGTAATTTTTTTCAAGAAGAAATTTCCTTTCTATATTTCTTAGTTTTATCTCATAGAATTTCTACATACCTTAATGAAATTAAGGTAGCAGTTGACTGGTTTGAATTTTTTGTTACACTTGGACATAAGTTTTGATACTATATTTCATTTTTACACATATCTAATATGATCTCATCATAGTTAAAATAAATTATTTATTTACTTTAAAATTATTTTCTACAAGCTTATAATAATTGTTGAATGTATTATTGATGCTCTTGGGCATGGATTTTGATATTATAATTATATGAGAAAATACATAATTCATATTTGATACTATTTACAAGATTATCATAAATATTTCATAGATTTCATACAAATAAATCTATTATTTATCTTGTGAAATTATGCCTAACCTTAAGATTAAGTCAAATGATGAATAGGTAAAGCACTACATACGGTAAATATTTATTAAAAAATAAATATTTAATAGCTAAATGATGGTCATGTTTTTATTTTATTTATCCATAATTATTTAACCACTTAGGTGTAGCTATTATTTATTAGTCATGTGCATCATTAAAAGAAAAAAAAGTTCGAAATATCAAAAAGCTCTTGTGAGTCTCGAATTGAAAATCTAGATGATGACACGTTAGTTACTTACGTAGAGAAAATAACCAACTTAACGTTCGAATTTGAAAATAAACTCAATAGAAAATTTCTTTCTCTATGAGAGAGAATCTCTAGTTTAAATTTCAAATCGAACATACCAAAGAAAAGTAAGATATCGAATTCACAATGGTCAGAGGTCATTGTCGCACGTTCTGAAAAATAATAAGTATTCGAATTGACTTTTTAATTTTGTCTCGTAAGAAAAATATGAAAACCTATTAGAAGATGATGTCTTAAAAGTAAAAGAAGTTAAGAAGATCAAAAACAATGATTTCAATTTGATCAACAATATAAAATCTCTCTCATTATCAAGAATCATCATCATCGAGTTTCAACTATGCATAGATTGTATCATCATTTTTTATCAACGATTGGTGATCAAGATAAAGCTTAAATCTTTCAAAGAGACTCTCCATCAGGCCCTAAGGTAATTAAGTAGTGAGTAGATAGTAGCTTTGGGCAAAATTATAAAGTGTTCTAAGCCCTATTTGGCTCGAAAGAGACTAAATCTTTGTGAAGGTCGAACTTGAGATATTAGGCTACTGATCCTATTAATTTCTATGTGTATTTGATATAGCACTAATGCATAAGGTAAACAAAATCTAGGCTTGAATCCACAAAGCTCTAATTTTGGGGAAGAAACTAACTTCTGAATCTATAAATTCGGAGTCTTCAACCCTTGAATCCAAAAACAAAAAGGAAAGGTTCTCATAAGAGAGAAAACTGATTCCACTCAAAAGTGATGACCTCAGGTTACAATTGGGGCCTTTATATGGGCTTAGAAAGAGGGTGGGACACTCACAAAAGGAGGATCTTAATAGATCTTAGGGACAAAGTCTAACTAATACTGAAATGACTTAAAGTAGACTATGACAAATTGAGGTCTTGGATAGGTCATTTGAAAATATTCTAACTAACTCTAAAATGACTTGAAGTAGGCTTTGATAGGTAGATATATTGAGTAGATCTTAGGTACAGACTCTAACAATTTAAGATCTTGAGCATATCTTGGGTATAGACTGAATCACATTAAAGTCTATTATAAAAGGAAAGAGACATAAAGTGTCTTCTAGAAGTGAAAGGAATAAAATATAAAGTAAATATTACTTTTTGGACCTCTAACCCATTAGTGACATATGTAGGCTTTCTTTTTAGCACTTTTCACTTTATGGCCTAAATTTAGGATAATTGGGCCCAATTTCAAAGTTAAGACTTCAACTTGTGTCTTGGGTTACATCAGTCTCTCCTTCTTCAAGAAAACTCATCCTCAAGTCTTCATTTGAAAATTCGTAATAATCATATATGTCATTGACATTAAATGTGGGTGAAATAGTTATATTTGGTGAGAGCTCAATGAAGTATGCATTATCATTGATCTTCTGTAGAACTTCATATAGTCCGTATTTCTTTGGCTTCAACTTATTATAGCTACTTGTTGGAAATCATTTTTTGTGAAGGTGCACCATCACTTTGTCTCCAACTTCAAATATCTTATTTCTTCATTTCTTATCTCTTGCTACTTTATATTTCTCATAATTTATTGTGAGATTGTGTATCACACCTTCATGAAGTGTTTTAATATGATCCACTATATTGTTTATAGCAATACTAGTTCCAACTGATCTTGGTACTTATAATAGATCTAATAGAACTCTTGAAGGAAAATAATATACTATTGAAAGTAGAGATTGGTTAGTTGAATGATTAATCATCGAAGCATAATATAAGTAAATTCTACTTGAGCCAAAGCATAATCTCATTGTTTTGACTTTTCTCCTGAAATACAATGAATCAAATTGCCAAGAGTTCTATTTACAACTTTAGTTTGGCCGTCAATTTGTGGGTGACTAGTGTTACTAAATTTCAAAAATGTGTTAAACCTTTTCCAAAGAGTTTGCCAGAAATGAGATACAAATTTGGAATCTTTGTTAGATGTAATTGACTCAAGAATTCTATATAAATGAACAATTTCTTTGAAGAAGTGATTGGCCACTTAACTTGTGTCATTTGTCTTTTTACATGCGATGAAGTGTGCCATTTTCGAAAATCTATCAATGACAATGAAAATTGAGTCAGCTTCTCTCTATGTTCATGGTAGACCTAATATAAAGTCCATAGAAATATTAAGCTATGGATATTATAGAATCGGCAACAGTCTGTATAGTCAAATATTTTGACTTTGTCCCTTGTAGGTTTGACAAACCTGACATTTACGAATAAAATTTTCTACATCTTTCTTTAGTTTGAGCCAATAATAATGTACTTCAATTGACTGTAATGTCTTATCTCAACCAATGTGTCCTGTTAAACCTAAAGAGTGTAATTCTCATAGAAGTTTCTCCTTTAAAGAACTACGAGGAATATATAATTGTGTGCCTCGAAATAAGAAACTATCATGTAAATGAAAACCTTTGGTTGATATTTTTGACATATAAATCATATATTGTTGAGAAAAATCATGATCATCTAGGTATAATTCTTTGAGATAGTTAAATCTTATGATCTTAGTATGCAAGTTCACCAAACATGCTATTTTTCTACTAAGAGTATCTGTAACTCGATTCAGTTTCTCTAACTTATGTTTAATAACGAAAGTAAAATGTTGAAGGAAAGAGTTCCATCTAGCATGCATTCTATTAATGGAAGTCTAACTATTGACTAATTTAAGAGCCTAATGATCAATATATAAAATAAATTCTCACTAAATCAAGTAGTGTTCTCGTAATTGTAAAGCATGAATCACAACATAAAATTTTAATTCATATATTGTCCACTTTTTCTTGCCTCAAAAATTTTTTCACTAAAAAATGTTATTAGCTAACCTTTCTACAATAGTACACCTCTAACACTAACTATGGATGTATTACATTCCACTTTAAATAATTTATCAAAATTTGGCAGGACCTAAATAGGAGCAGAATTAATTTTTCTTTTATTATTATAAAGACTTTACTTGCTTTATCAGTATATTTAAAACTACCTTTTTTCATACATTCAGTAATTAGAAATATTATTGAGCTAAAATTTCGTATGAACCTTCTATAAAATGATGTCAACCTATGAAAGCTTTGAACCTGATGAATTGTTGTTGGTGTTGACTAATCTTTAATATCTCTGACCTTTTCTTCATCCACTTTGATCTCATCTGCACTTATAATATCTCCCAAGAATAACAAACTAGTAGTCATGAAGTCACATTTTTTTAAGTTAATATATAATTCATTCTATTGTAATATTTTAAACACTGATCTCAGATGTTTAATGTGTTCTTCTTCTGTAGTACTGTAAATAAAAATGTCATCAAAATACACAACAACAAATTTACCAATAAAAAGTTTCAGAACTTGATTTATCACTCTCTTAAAGGTAGTGGGGGCATTAAATAAACTAAAAGATATGGCCAACCATTCATAAAGACCTACCTTAGTTTTAAATGTAGTCTTCCATTCATCTCCTAACCAGATTCAGATTTGATGATATCTGCTCTTTAAATCAACTTTGAGAAAATTTTAAAACCACATAGCATATCCAACATGTCATCTAGGCACGTAATTGGAACTCTATATTTAAATGTTATCTTGTTGATAGCTCATACTTCTTATTAATCTTTTTCTCAATAACTCTTCGACTTGTTCTTGAAGAATTTGATTTTTTCTAGAGTCATCTTGTAATGTGAAAGGTTTGACAAAGTTGCTCATAACATAAGATCAATATGATGTTGTACATCTCGCATTGGTGGAAGATGAGTTAATAATTCTTGAATTACAAACAATTCAGATAAGAGATTTTCAATAGCTTTTGATATCATATCTTCGATTATGATATTCAAATCAGGTTTTTGAACAACAACAAATAATACAGTATTAATATCAAACTCTTTAAGAAACTTTCTTTGGTTGATGAGTATTACTTTTCTTCTCTCTTCCTTTTCTTTCTTAAAATCATTATCTTGAATTGGTGCCAAAATTATTTTTTTATCATTTCTATAGAAAATATAAATATTTCCTTACCACGATGTGTAGCATCAACATCAAACTATCTACCTAATATCATGTGACAAGCATCTATTTCAGCAACATCACATTACACTTCATCAGAATATATTTTACCAATTGAAAATTTAATCAAACACATCTCTGAAACTTTAGTTTATGTTTCATTCTTGATCCAATTAATTCGGCATGGATGAGGGTGTGGGCTTGTCTACAAACCTAAATTTTTAACCATAATAGAGGAGACAATGTTTTCACTATTGTCACTATCAATGATTATATCACATACCTTAGAATTCACAGTATACCTTGTTCTAAAAGTGTTATGGTGTTGTGGGTCTTCTCTTTTTGGTGAATACATCAATCTTCTCACTACAAGTGAATAGGATAGTGCATCTCCAATATCAAATTTAATAAAATTTTCTTCTTACTCACCTTCAATTTATGGTTCTTCATATTTTGTTTCCTCTTCAATAGAATTGCAAGGTTTAATGTGCCACATTTATGATAGATATTTGATTTGTGTTCATTTTCCACACCTGTAGCATTTACGAATGACATTAAAAGTATAAAAATTTTTGTTAGTAGAAACTTGGGCAGTAAGATTTACTCCACTTGATCTAACAGAACTTTGATTCAATCACCCGTTATGGGATGTAGAAGAAAAACCAGTGGATCTTCTTCTTTCTGGTTGAAAGTTGAATTCTAGTTTTTCATTTCTTTAATAAGGCTTCAGTCGCCATTACAATATCATTGAGCTTACAAAATGATTGTAAAGCTACTTTATCTTCAATTTCTCATAGAGACCATCTTTAAATCTCGAAATCATATATGACTCAGATTTTATCAAGTCAATTCGATAAGATAAATGATAAAATCCTTCAACATAATTAGAAATTGATCTATTTCCTTGTCTATAATTTTGATATAAAATTTATTCATAATCTGAGGGAAGAAAATGAGATTTCAAGAGTTTCTTCATTTTCTCTCATGATTGTACAGGTGGTCTGTAATTGATCTCATCAGTCAAAGGCTCTATCCTTCGGTTTATAAGCCAATAACTTTACTTACATTTCGTCTGAAATTTTCATATACTCAAGAAATCATTCTACTTCAACTAACTAATCTAAGAACTATTTTATTTTCAAATGGCCATTAAAATATGGTAAGTCAATCTTCATACGAAGATCTCAAAAATTATCTTCTTCAAATCTTGATTTAAAACTTATAGAACTAGATGTATAGTGAATATCTGATGAAGATTCGACATGAGTGACTTTTTGAGGACGTCTAACTTCATGATCTCTAGGAGGGTATGAATGACTCTTTAATATACTTATTATGGCCAAAAGTTGTTTCAAGGTTCCACTAAAATCATCAAATTTTTGATCTATTCGATCTTAAAATAAAAGAAAATCTGACTTTAACATAGGAGCAACTTCAGGTGAATCATCATCACCAATACTAACAAATTTATCTCGTGACATCTTTGAACCTTGATTGAAACATTGTCTTGCTCTGATACCAACTGACGCAACAGTAATGTAGAAGATAAATAAGATTTGGGCTTAAATCCACAAAGCTCTAATCTTGGGGAAGAAAGCAACCTCTGAATCCATAAATTTGAAGTCTTCAACCCTTGAATCCACAAGGGAGTGCTAAATCCACAAACAAAAAGGAAAGGTTCTCACAAGAGAGAAAATTAATTCCACTCAAACGTGAGGACCTCAAGTTACAATAGGAGCCTTTATATAGGCTTAGAAAGGGGGTGGGACACTCACAAAAGGAGGATCCTAATAGATCATGGGGACAAAGTCTGACTAACATTGAAATAATTTAAAGTAGACTATAATAGATTGAAATCTTAGATAGATCCTTTGGAAATATTCTGACTAACTCTGAAATGACCTGAAGCAGGCTCTAATAGGTAGATATACTAAGTAGATCTTAGGTATAAACTCTAACAATCTGAGATCCTAAGCATATCTTGGGTATAGACTGAACCACATTAAAGTCCCTTATAAAAGGAAAGAGATATAAAGTGACTTCTAAAAGTGAAAGGACATAAAGTAGAAAGTAAATATTACTTTTCAGACCTCTAACCCATTAGTGACATATGTGGGCTCACTTTTTAACACTTTTCACTTTATGACCTAGATTTAAAATAATTGGGCCCAACTTCGAAGTTAAAACTTCAACTTGTGTCTTGGGCTACATCAATATTTCTGAGAGAAATAGTAGAATACTTGTATAAAAGATCTTCTAGGACTAAAAGTAATTAGGTGAGGGGTGAACTAGTATAGAAAGTTTTTGTCTCAAAGTAAGAACCTACCAAATGAGAGTGAAAGTAATCTTGTGCATAGATAATGATGTAGAGTTGTGTTAACATGTGTGTTAACACATCTACTATCTAGGAAAAAATCTGAAAATTTTAAAATATCAATTCATCCCTCTTGGTATTTTGCCTAGACTTTAGATCTTTTATGTTTTTTAAATAATCAATTATTTATTTACTTTGTGAGACTACGACTAATCATTAAATCTAAGGGATTAATCCTTACGATCAAAATAGTAACTGAATAGGTGAAATGTAATATTTATGGAAAGGTATATTTGTTAGAAAATAAATATTAAAATGAGTAAATAAGAAAAGATAAATTACACTAATTATTTTTATTCATTTATCTATATCATCTAGCTATTTAAGTACAACCATTTAAGTTGAGTCATGTTTATTATTATTAACTATCCCATGGTGTAATGGGCCAACTATGTCATGACCCATTACACCTAGGGTTAGGATATATCCCTTCCCTTCTCATCGAACACTTGGTTTTTCCATTTTATCATATCAACTCGCTACATGGTATCAAAGCCTCTGCCTAGGGCATGCTCCTCTGTTGCTGTGTCTCTAGCAACATATCTTGGGCCACATCCAGCTACCTTTGGTAACTCTGTTCGTGCGGCTTCTCTTCTTCCGGCGTCCTTTCCACCTTGGGACCAAACTTCTCCATTCAACGGCTTTTATTCATTCATCGTTGGACCTTCTTCTACTAGTTGTTGTGTTTAGTATTCTCCAACTCTCTCTATACCCTTGGCTCTATATTGTCTCCATTGTTACTCTATGCAGTGCTCTCATCTATTACCTTCATATCACAATCGTATCACGACCATGCAGCCTCATTTCTACTAGGATTGTTGTGCTTTTCCTCTCATATATAGTGATGATCTATTCTCCCATGTCTGTCTATCATGGTTGAAGGACCAAAGCCTATGACTCCTCTAACTTACAACATTCCCAGCCAAGTCATAACCCATCACATGCTAAACGGGAAGAACTATCACTCTTGGTAGTGGTCAGTCAAGATTTACTTCAAGGGACAAGGTAAGATTGATCATCTACTCACAAGTGTTCCATCTAATCCGCATCTCCGTGGATAGTGGGAGTAGTAGGATGCAATTCTCCTCAATCTATTATAGAATTCTATGGAGCCTCACATTGCTACTCTAGTCATGAATCTAGACACCTACAAAGCAATTTGAGACCACCTAAGATTGATGTACTCTAACAATTTATATCAGATTTATGACATGATAGTAGAATATTATGGCCTGAAGTAAGGTGATTTCGATTTAACCTAATACTTTGGTGAGATTGCTCGCCTCACTTAGGAACTACATTCTTTATTGTCATTATCTATTGATCTTCAAGCCTTATAGAAGCAACGGGATCAACTTGCTATCCTGAAATTCTTTGGTAGATTTCGTCTGGAATATGATGTTTAGAGTTAGATCTTGGCTAGTAATAAACTCCCTACCCTTGTTGAAGCCTATCAACATGTTTCTCGTGCCTTATTGATCATGGGCCCTTGAAGACCACACCTGCGGCAGACAGCATAGCCCTAGTATCTACTCACCCTCTATCTCATGGGTGCCCTCCTAGTGGTCGCTCTAGATGAAGAGGAGGTGGTGGCAGGCAACCTAGCAACCGTCAGAAGTATGAATGTATTTATTGTGGCAAAAGGGGCATATAAAGGATAGATGTTATGCACTCAATGTTGTTACCAGTGGAGATGAGGGGGGGTCTCAAGTTGTTCATCACATGCCACTTTCTAATGAGGAGTATACTCACCTGCTCCAACTTCGAGCTCCTAAGCTCACCTCAATACTTGTGACTACTTTAGATATGCCTAAGACATCTACTACTTGCTTCTCTCGTGCATCCCTATCTTCTTCAAGTGACGTCGCACGTTGGGTTCTTGACTCTAGTGCTATTGACCATATTATAGGTATATCCACTAATTTCATGTCCTACTCTTGTCCCTCTGGTCTCCTTATTGTTATCTTGGCTCATGGTTCCACAACACCTGTCTAAGGTATAAGTTCTACCTCTCCTAACCTTAATCTTCGACTTACCTCAGTTTTACATATTCCTACCTTTTTTTTCAATCTTATTTCTATTAGTAAACTCACACATTCTCTTCAGGCGGCCATCACCTTTCTTCTTAACTTGTCTTTCATTCAGAACCTGAAGATATGGAAGAGGATTAACAAAAGATATAAAGATGAAGGACTCTACTACTTGGGAAAAGCTCCTTTCATCACATGTGTTCCTGCAACCCCACTTCAAATCTGTAGTTTTTTAGGTCATGTCTTCCTAAACAAACTCAAGTTGATAGTTTCTAGTCTCTCCTCATTGAAGGTATTAGAATGTGACTCTTGTCAACCAAGTAAACATTATCATTCTACTTTTGGGTCAAAAGTGCTCTCTAGAGTTGAGTCTCTTTTTGACATAATTCATTCTAATGTATGGGGTCATAGTTGTGTTTGTTCTAAACTTGAGTTTAACTATTTTGTCACATTTATAGATAATTACTCCCGCCTTGCTTGGCTTTACCTTATGAAAGATTGTTCATAATTGTTTACTATTTTTCAATCCTTTTGTGTTGAGATCAAAAATCAATTTGGTAAGAATATTCGCATTCTTCGTTTTGATAATACCAAAGAATATTTTAGTTCATCTTTCATTTAATATCTCTCTAATCAAGACATCATTCATCAATTTTCTTGCTCCCATACTCCTCAACAAAATGGAATTCCTGAAAGAAAAAATTATCACATTATTGGGACAGCCCGCACATTACTTTTGCACATGAATGTCTCACTTGAATTTTGGAGTGATGTTGTCCTTACTGTCACTTATTTGATCAATCACATACCATCCTCCGTCTTGAATCAACAAATTTCTTATTTTATTCTTCGCCTTACTAGCCCACTCTATCATTTACACCCAAAGATATTTGAGTATATTTGCTTTATTTATAACTTAGTTATAGGTTGAGATAAACTTAGCCCTAAATCTCTTAAATGTGCTTTTCTCGGTTACTCTCGTACACAAAAGGGTTACAAGTGTTATTCTTCTTCACTCAATAAATACTTCATCTCAATTGATGTTACTTTTTTTGAGAGTACTCCCTTCTTCTCCTCATTATGCTATTATGTCCTTAGAGGAGTCCTTACCATTACCTATCATTCTTGAGTCTGTTCCTATAGATTCTTCTAGTACATTGATAGAACCCTCCAATCATCTATTGGGTGAGCAACGTGCCCCTATTACCTAGGTATACACATGGCGGAGAGCTCCCTCAATACATCATGAAGCATCTTCTTCCCCACTAATCTTTTCAATATCTGAAGGGCAGACATGAGCACTTCTATGATCAATGATCTTGATCTTCCTAGTGCCTTATGCAAGGGACGCCGTACTTGTACTCATCATCCCATCTCTAAATGTATTTCTTATCAGTCATTATCTCCTACTTATTCATCCTTTATTTCTACCTTATCTCAATACAATATTCCTAAGACTATTTCTAAAGCACTACATCACCCTAGGTGGCACGCCGCTATGATAGAGGAGATGGATGCACTTGAGGACAATCAAACTTGGGAACTTGTTCCCCATCCTTCAAGAAAGTCTATTGTTAGTTGTTGATGAGTATTTATAATTAAAGTTGCATCTAATGGCACTATTGATCACCTCAAGGCTCGTCTTGTGGCAAAGAGGTTCACATAAAAATATGGTAAAGATTACTTTGAAACCTTTTCTTCGGTGCCTAAAGTTACTTCTATTAGAATTATGCTTGTTTTGGTAATATATTTCTCTTGGCCTCTTTATCAACTTGATATCAAGAATGATTTTCTTCATGATAATCTTTAAGAGGAAATATATATGGCACAACCTTTTGGGTTTCGTGTGCATGGAGACTCTCTTATGGTATGCCGCCTCCGTCTTTGTATAGTTTAAAGCAATCTTCTCAAGCTTGGTTTAATCACTTTAGTGCTACATTATATGACTTTGGCTTTTAGCCATGTGGTGTTGATCATTCAGTCTTTTATCAACATTCTTCATTTAGATGCATCTTATTACTTATTTATGTTGACAACGTTATTGTTATGGGGAGTGATTCTACGGGTATATCTCATATCAAGACCTTGTTGCAAAGATAATTTGCCACCAAGGACCTAAGCCACCTCAAGTTTTTCCTTGGGATCGAGGTTACACGGTCTAAAGAAGGTCTTGTGATTAATCAATGTAAATATGTACTTGATCTTCTCACCAAGATTGACATACTTGGAGCTAAACCCACTGCTACCCCTATGGATCCTCATCTCTAATTATCTGCCTCAGACGAAGAGATGTTAACTGATCCTACTCGATATCAACAACTTGTTAGTAAACTCAACTACTTGACTCTCACTCAACCGAATATTTCTTTTGCTACCAACATTGTCAGTCAGTTTATGGATCATCCTCATAGTAGACATCTAGTAATTGTTACACGGTTTGCTCTACAAAAATTATGGTCATCTTCATATACAGGGTTTCTCAAATGCTAATTGGGTTGACAATACTATCGATTGAAAATCTACGATTGGTTATTGCATCTTTCTTGGGGGCAATCTTATATCTTGGAAGAGCAAGAAACAATTTGTTGTCTCTCAATCTAGTGTAGAATCTGAATATAGAACTATGGCTCATACTACATGTGACCTCTTATGGCTTCGTCATTTTCTTAAAGAACTCAGGCTTCCTCCTCTCAAGCCCATGGAACTTTGGTGTGACAATCAAGCTGCTATCCACATTACCTCGAATCCAGTCTTCCATGAACGTACCAAACACATTGAAATAGATTGTCACTTTATTTGAGAGAAGTTTCAAGCCAATCTTATCACTACTATCCATGTCTCATCCAAAGATCAGCTTGCTAATATTTTTACCAAGTCTCTTTATGCCCCTCGGGTGGCCACTAGTTGTAACAAGCTTGGAGCCTATGATATATATGCTCTAGCTTGAGGGGTGTTAACTATACCATGGTGTAATGGGCCAACTATGTCACAGCCCATTATAACTAGGGTTAGGATATATTCCCTTCCCCTCTCATCTAACACTTGGTTTTTCCATTTTCTCGGATCAACTTGCTACAATTATGAAAAGAAAAAGAAAAAGGTTCAATAATTAAGATAGGTTTTTGCATGTCTCAAACCTAGAAATTAGATAGTGACACATTAGCTATTTACATGGAGTAAACAACTAGCTTAATGTTTGTATTTGAAGTCAACATTCATAGAAAAATTGTTCATATATAAGAGAAAATTTTCCTATTTAAATTTTAAATTAAATGGATCAAGAAATAATAAGTTACAATATTTGAATTAGTCAAATATTGTTACTGCATATTTTAGAAAATAGAAAGAATTTTGAATTACTTTTTTGATTTTATCTAACTCTTTCAAAGCAAGAGATTGTTGGAGGATGACGACCCACAAATAAGACAAATTGAGAAAAGAAGAATATTGATTTCACAAGCCTTTACATCAATCTATCAAACTCCACGATCAAGGTGAATCCACCCTAAATTTCAATTGTGCACAAACTACTTCATTTGAACTTTGTATAATCTTGGTGATCCAAGGAAACTTTCAAATCTCTTTATCTAGTTCTCCATCAGGCCTAGAGATAATTGAGCAGTGAGGAGAGAGGTATAGGGCAAAGGCACAAAGTGTTTTGTGACTGATTTTGTTTGTGAAGTACTAAATCTCTAAGGAGATCAAACATGTATAATTAGGTTATTGATCTCATAAAATCAATACATATTTTTGAGAAAAATAATAAAATTTAGGAATGATCTTCTGAGATTAGTAGTCAAGTGAGGTGAGAACAAGTATAAAAATATTGAGTTTTCTTTGTGAGGGAGAAAAAATCAAGAGAGAACTTGCAACAGGAGTAAGAAAGAGAAACCATATGGAGATAGGAAAAAATAAAATTGTTAAGACATGTGTCAACATATTTACCCATAAAAGAAATTTGATATTTTAAAAAAATAATTCATCTAAACTCAATAGAGTCATATTCCCTCAACGAAAGGAGAATTGATGAGGACATCTCCTTGACTACATCACCAAATAAGGAGAGGTCAATGCCTAATGAAGACCCATTAAGGAAGTCAACCTAATGGCAGATCAACAAGAGGCTAAATGATGGTCAACAAGTTGCCAAAGCATCTAGAGTCAAACTACAAGGAACACAACTATCCCTTGAAAGTAGCAATGGAGTCAACTAAGGCCAAAGTCAAAGCTACATCTAAAGATGGTCAAATCATGGTCAACATCAATTGTAAGGATCATGTACAAAACCAAGTTCAAGTTTTAGTCTAAGTGTTAGTTTGAAAAATCAGCACCAATATACAAACACCTAGAGTGGGCCCCACTCATGATACCCACATTGCAAATTAATGAGGACCAAGAATTTACTCACCCTATTATTTCAAAATAGGGAGGATGCTAAATGTATACATGTTTCCTTGGCCCCTCTAGTGGGCTGGGCTCATAAAGAAGTCATAATGTGGGCTTTGGCCCTAATTCCTTCAAATCTCAAACCTAACATTTCGATTTACAACCATGTGACATAGAGAGAGAGAGAGAGAGAGAGAGAGAGAGAGAGAGAGAGATGGCTAGAACTTTGTTTCATCTTACTTCATTTCATTTCTTAAGAGTTTAGAGTTTGAGGATATGGTTTCACCCAAAATAAATTTTCAATTGCCATGAATTATTAGCATGTGCTAAGTCAATATACAATTGACAAAGGATAGAGGCATCCTCATAAAGGAATGACCATTGTGGCAATTAATCGTAAGACAAAATAGAAAACTCTACATAACAATAGGAAATTATGAATAGCTTTGACATATTCACACACAAAAGCATCTAAAATAGCCAAGGCACTTATGATGAGCACTCACATTCGTCCTTGATCCCTAGAGATATTACATAGAAATACTAGAGTACCAAAATAGTATTTATTAACCAACCACAAAGGATGATTAGACATTGTTCAGACATGGCATAATATCTCAATAATATGGGCCTAGAACTAGCCCAAAATTGAGTAATGCGGACTCTTATATTAAGAGTCTCTTTGTGGCTCATGTAGAGAGCCAAATGTATAACTCTCTTATAAGAAAACAGAGGGTATAACACAAGCTACGTTTTATGTTTTGTGAGAACAAATTGATTACAGAATACCCCTGAGAGCTAGGGTTTATTCTCTTCTCCTCCCTATCCTCTTCATCTAGAGATCTCTCTCCCTTATGTATGTTGTTTGCTTGATTCTTTCAGGTTGTATAATCATTTTTGAGTAGGATTACATCTGAAAAGCTGCAGCAATAATTATTACAGCAAAGCAGAGGAAACGAAGAGAGTTCATGATGACTGTTCTTGAAGGTGGAGAACATCTTATAAGTATTGTCAAGAACTATTAGAAGAACTATCGATTATATGTTTTACATGCTGTTATTGACAAGATCCTTGCATCTTGTTCTTCTGTTCATCTCAAGATACTTCCAGTCTCTCTCTACAACTTTATTCTGCATTCTTTATTGATTTTGACGAAATTTACCACAATCACATCAGTTCTTCATTGATTGTCATTCACGGCTTCCTTGATCCGCCTCTTAACATCTGAAACAAACAGAGCAGGTCTTCACGGCGATCGGTAAATATATTACAGGTTATTTTTTAATAAATAAAAGAGGGTCCGGGGTAGGGTTGGGAGAGGAGGAAGCGTGCGGGAGAAGGAAGGCCGGGGGGGGGGGAGGGGAGAGGAGTTAGAAGTCTTCGTCGAGCTTGAAGACGTGGAGGCCGCCGTCGCCGCCGTTGAGGCTGGACATGACGGAGGCCTTCTGGTACTCGCCGACGCGCTTCTCGAAGAAGTTGGTCTTGCCCTGGAGGGAGATGAGCTCCATCCAGTCGAAGGGGTTGGCGGCGTGGTAGATCTTGGGGTGGCCGAGGGCGAGGAGGAGGCGGTCGGCGACGAACTCGATGTACTGGGCCATGAGGGCCTGATTCATGCCGACGAGCGCGCAGGGGAGGGCGTCGCAGACGAAGTCCCGCTCGATCTCGACGGCGTCGGCGACGATGGCGCGGAGGCGGTCGTCGGGGAGCTTGGAGCGGAGGAGGGAGTAGAGGAGGCAGGCGAAGTCGCAGTGGAGGCCCTCGTCGCGGGAGATGAGCTCGTTGGAGAAGGTGAGGCCGGGCATGAGGCCGCGCTTCTTGAGCCAGAAGATGGCGCAGAAGCTGCCGGAGAAGAAGATGCCCTCGACGCAGGCGAAGGCGACGAGGCGCTCGGCGAAGGACTCGGAGGAGTCGATCCAGCGGAGGGCCCAGTCGGCCTTGCGGGCCACGCAGGGGACGGTGTCCACGGCGCGGAAGAGGCGGGCCTTGGCCTCGGAGTCCTTGATGTAGGTCTCCAGGAGGAGGCTGTACATCTCGGAGTGGATGTTCTCGATGGCGATCTGGAAGCCGTAGAAGGCGCGGGCCTCGGCGACCTGGACCTCCTTCATGAAGCGGCCCGCCAGGTTCTCGAGCACGATGCCGTCGGAGGCCGCGAAGAAGGCGAGGACGTGGGTGATGAAGTGGCGCTCGTCGGCGGTGAGGTCCTGCTCCCAGTGCCGGAGGTCGTGGGAGAGGTCCACCTCCTCCGCCGTCCAGAAGGACGCCTCCGCCTTCTTGTACATCTCCCAGATCTGCGGGTACCTGATCGGGAACATGCAGAACCGGTCGGGGTTCGCCGCCAGCAGGGGCTCCTCTGGCATCGACGGCATCTTCGCCGGCGCTGGAACGAGACACCCAGGGAGGCTTGCAGAGGGAGGGAAGGGAGGATTTTGAGTTTTGATTTCCCACCGGTTTTCCCGGGGAGCGTGGGGCGGGGGAGCGGATTTTGATTTATTCGAATTTGAAACTTTCGCGGGAGCGGCGACCGCTTTCGCTCTCAGATGCCGTGGAAATATCTCCTGTTAACGGGCCGGCAAGCATGGGCCGGACTAGCCGGCCCAACGAGAGCCCAGCTTGAGAAAGACTCCAAGTCGCCAGAGGAGAGAGAGAGAGATATTGTTTCTGAAGAGACGATTCCGCCGTGAATACCATGAGAGGAAGCAGTAGGCCTATCAATTTTTCAAGCGGAACAAGCTTGAATTTCAACACGGACTTTTTTCTTTAAATTTAAATAGAAAATGTTCGACTAAGGATTTTCTTTCCTCGAAAGGGTTAGGGAAACCGGTTCCGACAGTGATCGGAGGCCGTCGGTCGTCCGAAGCGGCCGGTTCGGACAGTGGACCGGAATCTTCGCGCGAGAAAATAAAAAAAATCTTGGTTTCAAACCTGCGGCATAAAAGAACTAGGAAAAGAAAATATAACACTATTTTGAAACGTATCAGCCGACCAGGAGTACGAATTTATTCCAACTCTCAACGAATTCCTGCGATTTTGTGCGGAATGGGAGTTGCTATTCGTTCTACTTCTCGAGGTATAATGACAGATCGAGAAGCTCGGCTAGAACGTGAAAGCTGTTTTCCATCAGACGGCTGTTCCGTCGGGCTTCTCTTTTTTGTAGTAGATGCCGAACCTGCTGCTCAGTGGAGCACTTCCTTTCTGTTGTTGCCAGCGCTTTCCCGGGCCGAGCCGGTTGGAAAGGAATCTCCCAACCTCCCGCTTCAGGGCTGCGGATTGTGGGACATCGCCGGCTCTCCCTCTGTCTGAGACCTCTGGCGCTTCACGTACTGAAGTATAGGGTCCTTCACCTGGAGAGTATTCCAAGAATGAAGACAAACTCTGTGGTTGCTTATCTGGAGACCACCCCTCCCCCGCCACCGGTGAAGAAAACACAACACCTTTTTCTCTCTCTTTTTTTGCGAAGAAGGCAGAATTGAGAATAAAGATTAAATCGATTCAGTAGAGTGCGGCTTGGAGAGATGGGCGTTGTAGAGAACGTACTGTGCTCGCCTTCCGGATCCTCTTATCCTGCGAGGAGAGGCTGCGAAGGGTTCCGTGGGCTTCGCGGCCGGAGCGGCCGCTCGGTCTCCCGTTCTCTCTCCCGGCAGTGCCGCTCTCCATGGTAGGAATTGGCTGCACCAGGCGCCAGTCCGTTAGATAAGAGAATGGCACTGATGACGGTCAATGCTCGAACTGCGTTGACCTCGAGCTTGCTGATTGGAGTGCTCCCCTGTTCCTGCGGCCTCCCCAAGGTTGACGGCCCGGTGCGAATCGATCCGTTTTGAATCGTGTCCGATCGTCCTTTTGTACGGGTGAGCTCGGACCCCACAGAGTGGAATGCAGCGCAGGTCGATCCATCCTTCGGGTTGCATCCTAGCAGTGCCAAGGAATGAATGCCAAGTCCTTGAGAGTAATTCATATCACCGAAAACAGGCATTTTACCGTAGACCACTCGAGCCATGAACTACAGGGAGAGGGTCGTTGAAAACGTACCGTCTGGCGGGAAGTCGAGGCTGTTGAAATCAAAGGGGTGGCGAATTCTGTTCTCCACTCCCTGCCGAACCCACGAGCCGATGATGAATCAAACAAACGGGGTACGACTGCGGGATCGAGATAATAACAGGTTTATCATGAATCAGAGTAAAGATTACCCCGTTCTTTCTCTCCAGGGCTTTCCGGACCTCAACGAGCTTCCTGTTCGTCGACTCAGAATGAATGACACGCCTGCCTGCAGAATATCGTGAACCGTCCTCGCCGTTAGCATATCATGGACAAGTGCTTGCAAAGTATTAAAATATTAGGCATTCCAAAACAAAGCGGACACTTTTCCCAGTACGCGACTACACCTAGTCGTTTGTTGGCCGTATTCTGGATAAACCCATCCTCGGCCATTCTGTCAATCAGCTTCCTCACCGCGTTCTGGTTGGCTTGTCCTTCTAGCTTGCTCTGAAGCTTCGATACCGACACGTACTCCATCGGAAGAGCGTAATATAATGCCTGCAGCGGGTAAAAAGGAGTAGAAGCCCAAAATCAGACGTTCGTTCGCGATGGAGTTGCGCCACAGAGCCAGAGATGTCGGATTGCCTAGCTCACTCACTTTCATGTACATGTGGTCTTCCCTGAGCTGTTTCTCTGTTGGAGGAACGTCCGGCATGTCAACCTCTTCCTTGACCTTGGCGACGTCTTCTTGGAGATCCTGCCAGTCGTTATTTTCTTCAGCGGAGGCGGTTGATGAGAAGCAGTACCAGAGAAAATCCGAAGTACTAGAGCAGTTCTGCTACCTTCCCTCTGTTTATGGTGTATCCATCTTTACCAGATTTTGATAGCAATCCTTCTTTCAGTAGTTTGTCTAAAATTTCTGGAAAAACCAAACTGTGTGTAAGAAAATGGTAACGAAAGGATCCCTTCAAAGAAATTATCTCGTGCATCCCTATCGATGCAGCTGCTGGATGGTGGATTTGTCAGTTAGTACCCTCGGTCAACGCCTGCAAAACACAGATAAGGCCATCAGAAGACTAGAAAGCGAGGTCTTAATTCTGGTAATCAGGGAAGCGTGAGAGTTGTTATGGTGCTTGGAAGAGTCTCCCAAAATATCTTGCAGAATCAAAAACAGAATTCAATCGGCTACTTTACGGATCAGTGAACAACTTGTTAGCTGAGGTTTAGCTAGTATTTACCAGCGATATGTCAGTGAAGTTTGAAATAATTTCAGAAAGAGTCACAGTCTCCACGTGTCTGGAGATAATCCATTCCCTTATCCGTGCCGTGCTCTGCTCCTCGTGGTCAACATCTTGAGTGTCGTCTGCAAGGAAGGAATTTCCAAACTAACGAATTTTGAATCAACAAGAACCAAAATTAAATTACCACGATTTCGTACTATTCACACCATCTTGTGAAGCCATAATCAGAAAGGCAACAGTTTATATTTTCTGTCGAGTGTTAGAACCTGAAGTTCCATTGAACATAGAAGCTAACCTTCCTGAACCACTGGGGTATCTTCACATGGACGATTTTCTCCTGCTAAACCAGTTCTTAGCATTATTCAATAGAGCTCTACATCACCAGAACTAACTTCAAAGTTGAAAGCCTACCATTGGGGGCCACAATGTATTGGTCCTGCAAAATGAGATAAATAAGGTAAGAAGTTACTGGCCTCGTCTATGGCCGCGTTCGGCAAAAGAAAAGGGAATATTTCCAAGATAAAATAATGAATAAAAAACCATATCAGTGGCAACAGACTCTTTTTTTTGCTTTTTATCTTTTTATAATAATCATTTATCTACGCATAGAATTTTCCCGACAAAAAAATTGTTTTTCTGAGGGGATGTCTTGCCTCGCCATCGGAAGATGACTCGTCTTCTTGTCCTGAACAGCCTGCCATGCTTTCTTCTTCATCGTCTGCAATATCGTTGTTCTCATCTTCGCACGGATCAAGGACGCTCTTGACCTGCAACGCACACTCCATTAGACGAATTCAGTACGACGAAAGGATATAAACCCTGGCTACTACAGCTCACCTTTAGAGCTAACACAACATGTTTGCTATTCACATTTCCAACCTCCATTTTTAAAGGAGTTTTCGTCCACAAGTTATTGGCTTCATTCTCGGTGCAGCATCTGAAGAATGGGGGCTCATAGTCCTCTGGCTGAGCATCATTATAGTTAAGTAAGAAACTGTGTGCATTTACCTCATCCTAGAATTTTGGGAAACATATTTGGGGAATCACGAAATATTATTTTTAAAAGATAAAGTACCTGAAATTAAGTAAAAATTATCAAGCACTGGTATGATTCTTGAACGAATTGAAATTCGCTACAACGTGCGAGAAAATCTTATAAAAATATCGATTACAAGTTCATCTATTTCCACAGCCTTCAAGAATCACAGACAATCATTGCCTAAATGGCAATATCTAGCAAATGTCAAACGGTGTTTTGTACACGAGAAAGATGACAAGAGTCAAAAAGAAAATGCGAACGCTCCGTAGTCTCATGGACATTCATATAGTAAATAAATTTGGTACTTTTAATAAAAATCTCAAGATAAATGAAAGTTTTGCACATACCGTAACATCATCGTAGTAAAAGAGTTTCATCAGGATGGTACGCTGAGGGAAAAGAAGCATATGCGCTTGATCATTTTAATACCAGAACAAAACGCATCTCAAGCAAATGACTATTTATCAGGGAGCATATATCACCTCATCGGGCATCTGATCCAGAGTCCGCATTAGCTGAACTAGTGTCCGCACCATCTTGCAGGCAGAACTCCTGCGATATAATTTTTTTCTCATCAGAAGAAATATGGCAGCTCTCTCTGCTCTCGGGTAAAATACCTTCGAAACTTTAAGGCCGAAGAATAAATAAGGAATAAGAAATCGATACAGGATACATGATCAAAGAAAACGAGATAATGCCTCATTTGATCTGGAGTGATCTCAGTGGGATTCGATTTAAATGTCGTCCCCAGCTTCTTGTTCCCTAATCGCGTAACATTCATAGATACCTCTTCGGTTTCTGAACTAGAGTAGCTGAAAGAAACTGCAACAAAGAATAACATCAAAACATCTTAATGCATCGAACGACATTCTTTATAAATAAGGGGAAAAAGGATATAAGTGATTTGCTTCGTCTACTGAGATACATTTAAAAACCTCCGAGGCTCCAGGACGTCAAAAGCCTAGAAATAGTCCAAATTTTCCACAATATAATAATCATCGAATCATACGGTCTCTATTTTCAGAACTGAATTGTGAAATCGCTATGGGAAAAAATCCAAAGGAACAGGAAGCCAAATAAAACTTTCGGCCGATGGCCTTGTATGAGAACAAGATTGGGAACAATGAAAGAACAAATGGGAGAATCATTCGTCAAATTTTCACCCACTATGTTATCTTTATTATTACGTGTCAATGGAATTTCCGAGACTTACAAGAGTATTCCTCAATCATCGGTCCCTCGATGTTTTCGCAGATGGAAAACAAAAGAGTCTTCAGGTACTTCTTTTGCAACGCATCGTAAACACCTGAATTTTAACAGCCAATAATAATTTTAATTAAAAAATCCGTACAACATTATCACCAACGGATAAGGATTGAAGCATGTGAGAGCAATCAAAAGACGAAAACCTTTTTCCATCCAGTCAATAAGTCTACGCGATTCAGCGTCCATGGGCATCAGCTTCTTAATTTTCATCTCTAGTGCAGGATACGAAGAGGAGGTCATTGATGATTTTTTCGCAGGGTAATATTGACAGTTGATGATCATTGTCAACGGAGAGAGAATTGACTTACCTAGAGCAGGAACCGACTTGTCATTGAAGTACTTCTCCGGGAAGAGACCTCTGATGTAACTGATGTTAAATATCGCTATCCGGAGAAGATTCCTTGTCTGATACACCAAATGAGGGAGACACGGTTGAATGGATGAAGGCAGTGACGTACATGGATAGCGAGACACAGAGAGAGATAGGAATGTTTGTCTGAGAGCTGAAGATGGATTGTGAATGAAGAAAGGAGTATTGAGGCAAATAGGAGCTCATCGAATTGGTTCACATGCTTAAACCTGTGCTCACTCATGTCTGAGAAAATGCTGAGTTGATCTTACAACTTAAACAACAGAGCCAAGTGAGCAGTCTTAATATCGATTTAGACGCTACACCAGGGCGCTGCAAACAAGCAGATCACCGTGCGAAGCTCCCATGGAATAAGATCCATAGAATTCCTGAGTAAACTAAAATGACTGGAACGAGGAGAAGGAAGATGTTACCAGAAGCAGAGAATCTTGCTCGGTGATCTCTGCCTCTTTCAATCTCTGTGCAACAACCTGCAGTGCGAGTACAATTAACCAAAATTGAAAGGAAATAAACGAGACAAGTTTTTAGTTAGACAGCGATAGAGATAGATTGAGACAGAGATGTGATCGAAGCGAGAGAGAGAGAGAGGAAGAGAAGGGGGGGATTTCGGCTAATCACCATGTCGGCCGGTTCCTGGAAGCGGAGACTCTCGCTCCCTTTGGACGCTCAACGAGCAAGAAGACTGGACTACCAGACAGGATTTGAAAATGTTTCCAGCGGCAACGGTTGCTTCAATTTATACAGACATCAGCATGGGGGCCTCCGGTGGACAGTAACAGAACGAGAAACTCATCCCAGCAGTAAATGACCAATATGCCCTTGTCCACCTCCCCCTACTCCGCCCACAGTTTCCCGCGTTTTTTGTTTCCACCGTGGCAGCCATATTGAAAATTATTTTAAAATTATCTGATTAAAAAAGTTATTTAAATTATTACTATTTTAATATAAAGCGGGCCAGGCCCAGCCCGGACGGACGCTCTATTTCGGAATATAATATCATGTTTGACAAGTAGACGACTGAACCCTGTCGGGAATCACTTTTTTTAGCGACTGGGCGCACGAGAGATGATGACAGATCTCGGCCTCAGCGCATTGATTTCTGGCGTCCACGGAGGGACACGTGGCGGAAAACCTGCTGCTTCTGTTTCGCCCACGTGGACTGAGTACCCAGGCCGTTTTCCTCCCTACGGACGGCTCGCTACTGGACGCCACTTCGTGGTTGCCGTAGCCGATGGGAGTAGCCCAGACGTATGTACGTATCCATTCCCAGGAATGAAGAGAGAGAGAGAGAAACGAAGAAGAGGGAGGGACGGTTGGTTCCGTGGATTCCTTATCTGGAGGTTTCTGTACCCTCTCTCTGGTTCACCTCAAATCACGTCGCTGGAGATTTGGTGTGGTGATGGGGAGGCGATCATCATCATCACCATCTTCTTCTTCTTCTTCTTGTTCTTCTTCTTCTTCTTCTTCTTCTTCTTCTTCTTCTTCTTCTTCGAGATCCTTGCGTGTGTTGCTTCCGCTACTGCTGCTGCAGTTCCTGTCGGCGTCGCTGTCGCCGACCTCCGCCTCAGGCCTCCCCATCCATCAGGGTCTTGCAGGTGTGCAGCCCCTGTCGCAGATTGCCATCCACAAGGTATCGTTGGCTCTGGACTCCGCCGCCTACGTGAAGGCTTCTCCTCGTCTCCTCGGTCTGGGGGTAATTCTCTAACTGATTCATAAACCTGTGGGCCTTTCGGCGCTCCTCGAAATTCAGAGCGTTCTATCTGATGGTTTTTGAGCGAGTTGAGGCGCTTAAACTGAACTTGATTGCAGGGGGAAAATTTCGAATGGGTAACAGTGGAGCTCTGGTCCCCCAATCCATCCATTGACGACTGGGTTGGAGTATTCTCTCCAGCGAACTTCAAGTAATCTCTCTTTCTCTCTCCATAAGATTTTTCCTGTTCCTTGCGTTGGCTTACTCGAATTCTTCCTCAAGTTTTGGGGAGATTTCACCACGCCTTTTCTGTGGAGCGATTGTTTGAAAAAATTTTATGTTCCTTATTCTAGCTCGTCCACTTGCCTCGCTGAACAAGGATCAAGGAACGAGACACCTCATATTTGCTCGGCACCAATAAAGGTTCAATATACTTCTAATTTTGTCGCATTCTCTTTTGATGCGAAATAAACGGAAAATAGATAAAACTATTATCATGAAATATGCGTCTTGTGACTCTAATACGAGGCCTTATGTTTCGGTTTCCAGTACCAGTTTGCAAATTATTCCAATCCAAACTACCTGAAGACGGGGAAAAGTCATCTGAAGCTTCGACTAATCAACCAGAGGGAAGACTTCGCTTTTGCATTGTTTTCCGGAGGCCTTTCTAATGTGTGTGTTCATCTCTCAAATATCTAGTTTTTTGTATATGTTTCAGTGGAAATTTAGCCTTCTCTTTACCCTTTCTCTGCATTGGAAGCGGCTCCTTGTTTTATCTTGACGTGCATTCGCTCTAAACTGATACATTTGTTTGGATGGGCAGCCGAATCTTGTCTCAGTATCAAGTCCCCTCAAATTTTCAAACCCGAAGGCACCTGTATATCCACGTCTCGCTCAAGGAAAAGCATGGGATGAAGTAGGCCAATCCATATCTTCTTCCTCTTTATCATGCCTTTGCTCAGCGCTTTTTTGTGCGTGTTTTTCTTCATAGTTTAAGTTTGATGGTTATTTTTAAATTCTAGTGGAAATACAATCTTTTAGGCTCCAATTTAGGATATAGCATTGAGGTTAATAATTCTAATACGCCAATCGTATGGGATGAAGATGGAAATCCTGTTTAACCCTTCCATTGCATAAAAAATCGTTGTGTTAAATTGATTATCAGAAATCAGGATGTGAAGAAGGGTAACATCATGTTTCCTCTCTGATCATGCCCACATTTCTGACTTTAGTTTTTTCCTGCAGATGGCTGTCACATGGACGAGTGGTTATAACATAGATGAAGCCATTCCTTTTGTCGAATGGGGACCAAAAGGAGGACCTCAAACCCGTTCACCAGCCGGCACATTGACATTCAAACGTAGCAGCATGTGCGGTACGCATCATCACTTTAGACCGTATTGGCATCGTTAGGACCTTCGGACTATTTTGCATCATCGTTTAGCATCGGCTTCTAAAAGTAAAAGCTGTTGAATGGCCTCAGGTCAGCTTCACTGAGCTTAACTTTTCTTATATTCAGACTCAAAACTCTATTTATAAATACAAATTTGTGACTCAAAAACTGTCGTACTGAGTTTGTCTAACACCAGATCATGAATCCTGTTTCAATTAAACTTTTAGATCAACTTCTGTAAATGTTCTGTGTAAATCCTATTGATTCAATTATTAGATCAGAATGGACAACATGCATCCAGTTATAAAGTTCAAGAATGAATGGCCAAGATCCAACTCCTTGAGTATTCATCAATCTGCGAAACAAAAGGTGTTCGACAGAAATCCTTGTGCCCAATGACATGGGGCAGGGAATGAACAAAGCTACATATACTCCCCCCTGGATTAATTTTTATATCATGATCTGCCAAATTTTGAAAACGACGAATGATTCTCTGAGCGTCATTGATCATGGTAAATGTTGGATTTTACAAGCCTACGATCCTTAGATTTTATTTTAAATTTCGCGCTATTCATTGCTGGGTTACTACCCATAAATAATCTGTCTTTGATGAACTCGACAACTATCAGCATACAGCGAAATTTTATTGGGGCCTTGTTTCCGTCAGTAAATCATGAAACTCTATAGGCGCTGAAACAGAATAACAATGAAGCGCACACTCTATTGAATCTGTGTCGTATGTTATGGAACATGTCCATGAACTTGATCAACACAATTTCTCCGATGGCATTATGCAGAATTGCATCAGATTTAATTGTTTTATCACCCACAGGCGCACCAGCACGTACCGTTGGATGGAGAGACCCTGGTTTCATACACACGAGCTTCTTGAAAGACCTCTGGCCCAATGCAGTGTATGGAATATCAAAGATTGTTATTTTTGGCAGTAAATGCTGAAAGTGTTCAGACACAATCCTTACGTGCGTAAATGGAACAGGTATACCTACAAGCTTGGACATCAAATGTTTGATGGATCCTATGTCTGGAGTAAGGAATATTCTTTCAAGGCATCGCCTTACCCGGGTCAGGATTCCTTGCAGCGAGTCATCATATTTGGTGACATGGGAAAGGTGAGACTTTACTCTTTCGACTCTGTTGTTCCGATATTTCAACTTTACAGTGAATTTTGTGTTTATATTAATCTGGAGTGATTTCTCAACTCATTCCTTCCACTGGTAGATGAAACTTGATGATGTTTTTCCATAGGCCGAACGTGACGGTTCTAACGAGTACAGCAACTATCAACCAGGCTCCCTGAACACCACCGATCAGCTTGTCAAGGACTTGAAAAATTTTGACATAGTTTTCCACATAGGAGACATGCCTTATGCAAATGGGTACATCTCACAGTGGGACCAGTTCACCTCACAAGTGGAACCCATTGCATCAGCTGTGCCTTATATGACTGCCAGGTCCGTCTGATCCTTCACTGCACTACAGCGAATAAACGCCATTGAAGATGAACCTGTAGGGTTTTTCTTTGGGCTTCTTTCACTCTTTCACTCTTGTCATCTTGTTGCCTGCAGTGGAAATCACGAGCGAGACTGGCCAGACTCAGGATCCTTCTATGAGGGGCAGGACTCGGGTGGGGAATGTGGGGTGTTAGCAGAGACGATGTTCTATGTTCCTGCAGAAAACAGAGCCAAATTCTGGTAAGTTCATTCTACAAAGTTTCTGCTCATACATTATATATGATAAAAATATCAATACGAAATAATTCATCTATATTTATTTCAACAAGGGCAATTTTGAAATAAAAATTGAGAATAATCTATGGTCATGCCCTATCAGGTATGCCACAGACTATGGTATGTTCCGCTTCTGCATCGCCGACAGTGAACATGATTGGAGGGAGGGTTCCGAACAGTACAAATTTATAGAGCACTGTCTTGCGTCAGCCGACAGGCAGAAGCAACCGTGGTTGATATTCGCGGCTCATCGTGTTCTTGGGTACTCATCTGATTACTGGTATGCTCGAGAGGGCACTTTTGCCGAACCCATGGGAAGGGATAGCCTTCAGAAGCTCTGGCAGAAGTACAAGGTGGACATCGCATTTTATGGTCACGTCCACAACTACGAGAGGTCTTGCCCAATCTACCAGGTATGGATGAACCGTAATCTTAGCCAATTATTCCAATCGCCACTTTGTCTTTGGTCCATTATTTTCTCAATATGCACAAATTTGAACGATTGCTAGTCCTCTCATGACATTAGACCATGTAAAATTTGTGTACACAGGCGCTAAGATTATTTTTTTTTGACTAAGATCACAGAAGCTCAACGATTGCTTCTGCGCTATCGAATAACTGAGGAACATCTTAGAACTTCAAGATGGTTGCATTGGAAAATTAGGACTTGCCGAATAAAAACTTTGATGATGGGTAAATTTCACTGCTTGCATTGAATTATGTTCTTGCAGAATGTAAATTTAGAATACTAATTCTGGGCATTCACTTGAGATTGACCAGATGCAAGTCATAATGGGATTGCGGTCTGCCATTGCTTTTCCATGCAAATTACCAACTATCTTCCTCATGTTCTTGTGGTTCTTGTGACGTTCAGAAATATCTTTCCTAACTTATTACAGAATGTGAATCTAAGATCTAGGGTGTAAACATCCGCTTGAGATTTTCCAAATAAGATGATATTGAGAAATCTTATTGATTTGCACGCCATTGATCTAACATCGGACCAATGTTCTTGTTCCGGCATTAATATGAAATAGTTTTGCAATTCAAACTTTCGAAGCTGCATTTCCAGTGATCCCCACGTTGTTCTACCATATTTTCCAAAGTCAAAAAGAGCTTTTGATCAGTAGATCTATCCCCCTCATCATCCTGCAGAACCAGTGCGTGAACAATGAAAAGTCCCACTACTCGGGGGTGGTCAACGGGACGATCCACGTCGTCGTCGGCGGCGGTGGCAGCCACCTGTCGACCTTCAGCAGCGTCCAGACCAGCTGGAGCCTCTTCAAGGATTTTGACTTCGGCTTCGTGAAGTTGACCGCCTTCAACCACTCCTCCCTCCTGTTCGAGTACAAGAAGAGCAGCGACGGCAAGGTCTACGACTCCTTCACCATCTCCAGGGACTACAGAGACGTCCTCGCCTGCGTCCACGACGGCTGCTCCCCCACCACGCTGGCTTCTTGAACCTCATCCCGTGGAGGCAGATGTGCGCAACGTAGCTAGCCTCATTTTATTTCTCTGCACTTTCTTTCTAGCTAGTTCATCTTGATCTCCTTTTATTTATTTATTTTTAATTCTCTCTATTTATAGGTAGCTCAATCTCATTTATTTTTTTTTAAATAATGAAGCTAGACATGGTTTGTATCACACAAACAGTGTCATGTAAATGTCAAATGGTTCCTACTATTGGAATGTAATTACCGATGTGCGAGCTTCAAAGCGGCGTGTGATCCTTTTGCCAATGAAGTCCGGCGTTGACCTCAACCTATTTGTATGATTGTGAAATGTAGTCATATATAGTATCATGCAATTTTTTATATAATACAATATTTGTGTTATATATTGACATGTGAGTTTGATATAGTATTGTCAACATGCTATGTTTGGTACCATAAGTTCAGAGTATTGAGATATGTGGCTTCATGTATGGACTTACATCATAACAAAAATGGTATATATTGAGAAATGCAAGCATATATAGAAACTTATACGGATGATAAACTCATGACGAGTTTTGAATGTAATGAGCATGTGGATTCCTCTAAGGGTCACAAGAGTTGACTTATGGAAGCTTGAGAATCTCATTCACTTGTTAGTTGCTTATAGCTTAAGGTCAACTACAAGCTAACTAAAAAGGGTAGTTTGTCAACAACCAGAAAAAAAAAGATTCACAGCTTTTCAGTTCTTTGTTCCAAGAAAAATAATAATTGCAAAACCCAGACGGGTTCTCCTCTAAAAGTAGGGGTTTCCCTTTAAACATGTCGTATATTTCAAAGTCAACCCTCTTATTCTGAAGGGTCAACTCTTCGTTATTCTTCATTTGGGATGAGTAAAACTACATGTGGACTAATAATATTTTTCATGTGAGCTCGGCCAAAATCAAAGCGGATTTTCAGAGTGTGTGGACAAGGGTTGACTCTAATTAAGAAACGATTACACTATTAAAGGAAATTTTACTTGGCGACAGCACAATAATAATAGCCACTCTAGCTATAATATTTCTAGCTGATTGGTGAGTACCTTGACTCGTATACTCGGGCTAAAAGGTACATATCCATCGAAGTATATTTCACATTAAAAAAATTTACATTGTGAATTTTTTTTAAGCGTCATTAACGGGCCGAGCTTGGGCTTTAGAGTGAGGGGAGAATGATTCAGAGAGAGAGAGAGAGAGAGAGAGAGAGAGCGGGAGCGAGAGAGAGAGAGAGCGAGAGAGAGCGGTAGCGAGAAAGAGAGAGGAGACCGAGAGAGAGCGGTAGCGAGAAAGAGAGAGAGAGACCGAGAGAGAGCGGTAGCGAGAAAGAGAGAGAGAGACCGAGAGAGAGCGGTAGCGAGAAAGAGAGAGAGAGAGCGAGAGAGAGCGGGAGAGAGAGAGAGAGAGAGAGAGACCGAGAGAGAGCGGGAGCGAGAGAGAGCGGGAGCGAGAGAGAGAGAGAGAGAGCGGTAGCGAGAAAGAGAGAGAGAGACCGAGAGAGAGCGGGAGAGAGAGAGAGAGAGAGCGGGAGCGAGAGAGAGAGAGAGAGAGAGCGAGAGAGAGAGAGAGAACGAGAGCGAGAGAGAGCAGGAGAGAGACAGAGCGGGAGCGAGATAGAGAGAGAGAGAGAGAGAGAGAGAGAGAGAGAGAGAGAGAGAGAAGAGAGAGGGAGAGAGACCGTTCCTGTGCAATAGCGATAACTCCCCCCCCCTTCTGTCTCTATCTTCGATGGGCACGCCCTCCCCACCCCCCTCAAGAAATACTCTCTCTCTCTCTCTCTCTCTCTCTCTCTCTCTCTCTCTCTATCTATCTATCTATCTATCTATCTATCTATCTATCTATCTATCTATCTCTATCTATCTATCTATCTATCTCTCTATCTATCTATCTATTTATCTCTCTATCTATCTATCTCTCTATCTATCTATCTATCTATCTATCTATCTATCTATCTATCTATCTATCTATCTATCTATCTATCTATCTATCTATCTATCTATCTATCTATTTATCTACTTCTTTCTTACTCTAACGTGTATGAGAAGGAAGGCCATTGCTTTTCCTGGGCAGTGATCTTCTCTCTTCTCAGACAATCTTGTCTGGTACCTCTCTCTATCTCTCTCTCTCTCTCTCATATGAAGAGCTTTTCTTACGTCGGAGATGAGGATGATATCATCGGATAATTTTCTTTATTTCGGCAGAAACGATCTTTCTATTAGTGGGAGAAGGACACCCGATCCATATATCTTTGTCAACGCTGGACGGGGTCTCTTTCTCTCTCTATCTCATCCCTGCTAACTGGGCCCGACGAAAATATACGACGGCTCATCCATCCTCCGCACAAAGGGCCATTCTATGGGATCTCTGACCGCACAATCAATGGACCTTTAAAAACGTGTGGCCACAATCGCGTGATCCCTCCAGACCGTCAAATCCCCCGTCTGCTTCCCGCCACGCGTCGAGTCCACGGGAACTATCCTTTCATGCTTTATATTTATTTAAATACTCGGGTTAGGATATATATATTATCAGAGTTTATTATAAGGGATAAATTGAAAACTCCCCCGGCATTGCGGATACGCCGAAATTTCAGGTCCACCGAAGAGGATCCACCGGAACACCGATGGCCCTCCCACGACCGTTCGATTCCGCCGAACCACGTGCTGATGGCGCCTGCCGGCCACCGACCCGTCGGTATCCAACGTCCGAATGACGTGTCTCCACGTAGGCATTTACTTATTTATTTTTTTACTCAAAAGTCGTACCATACTTTTAGATAATGAAATTGTATAAATATCCTATAACAAGGAAAATTGTTACCAACTTTCAGAGGATATAATTACATTATGAAAGTTGTGTAGTTAAAATATGAATGATTCTTTTCATAGGGATATAATAATAATCGCCACCTAGTTCTGTCCCTTCTGAATGGCGTCTGCCTACGTTAGCCGTAGAATGTGACGCCGAATCGTGGGTTCCGAGGAGATCAGAACGTTTAACAAAAGAACCCTGTTTTAATTATCACTGAACATTTTGACCCTACAATATTTCCTCCATGCTCTCAGCCTTCACATAGGGCCCAATCATAGGAATATTTTGATATGAGGATGGGGAAGCGACGATAACACTTCTTCACATGGACTTAAATGTAATATAGGGAATATTTGTGATTAACCCAGTTTCCTTCTGTTATTTCAAAAAAAGCCCCATATTATGAGAATTAGGCAAGTATTCCGGTCGTTGGAAAATGTTCTGACGACGAGGAGACTATAAATTTTAACTCAACACCCTCTTTTAATGATGTATACAATTTTAGCCCCTAAAAATATTTTCTCAATGCTGTGGCATGGGACGATAACACATTTACACACGACTTAAATGTAATATGATATTCAGTGCAGACCGAGCACGGATGCTATTCTGCCATTAGGGATTATTTGCAAAAGAGTCTGGTTTTTATGATTTTTATACGAAAAAAACCTGTCTTATGGATATTGCGTAAAAACTTCCGGTCGTTGGAAAATATTTTGACCACACGTGCCAAGGCGGTCGTGGGCTGGCGGCTCTATCTTCTTCTTCTTCCTCCGGTCGTCCACACCCCCATCTTCCCTTTTCTACGCCATTATAAGATTCCTCCACCTCCCTCGTTCCCAGCACGCGCTCCATCGTCTCACCGAACCTGCGGATCCTCTGCAGGCGGAGCTCTCTGCATCCCTTTCGAAGGTAGCGACGCTGTGTGTGTGGAAATGTGTGTAATCGAGTGATGTATTCTGTGTGTGTGATGATTTCTCTCAAGTGATTGGTTTCCTTCCCGTCGACGATTTCGCCACCAATGCGCCGAGATCTGGCGGGAGTCTTCAAGGTTGCCTTGCTCAAGCCTTTTATTGCTCGAATTGGATCGGCGGTTTTCCTATTCTATAGTATTTCGCGGGGACTTTGTCGGAATGATTCTATCTGTGATCGGCGGGGGACGACGGTTGCTCAGATAGTTCCTTCTTCTGAACTTGAAAGCTCTTGATCCTTTCCGGGAGCGACGAGACATTTCTGTGGCTCGTAGTGATTATTGGAGCACATATCTCGTTGCCCCCGAGGAACCCCTTTCTATTTTGGATGCGATGCGGATTTCCGTCCCACCTATTTCTGAATCTCTCCTCATCTACTATTTCTCCTTGAACTTTTTCTCCCTATCTGACGCTCTCAGACGCGTCATCTGGTATCTTCGTCCCGTTGAAGATGAATGTTTTCCTCTCCACTTGACCAGACATCTCAAAGACATCGAACCTGATCATTGGTTGGCGTTTTTGTATGCTATTTCGAATAAGTCAGATCCAGTCGAAGGTCCTCTCTCTCTCTCTCTCTCTCTCTCTCTCTCTCTCTCTCTCTCTCTCTCTCTCTCTCTCGCTCTCTCTCTCTCTACTTTATGTCCGTTTGTCTGTGCGTTTGTGGATGGCGCTCTGTGGGCTGTTACTTTGTATGTCGATGATTATGAGCTTGATGAACCAATTATTTCCATTTTCCTTTTCTATGCCATCCTCCGTTCACTGGCTGTTAGCGTAGAACCAGACAGATACATGATCAAGATCAAGATCAATCATTTGGCCCATTACGTAAAAGATCAAAAAGGAGATGATCCGATGTTCGCTTCCTGTATCAGCTGTAGATGATTTCTTTGATATTACTGCTTCAGCTAAAAACGATATTTACAGCACTTAATTGGACCAGTCGTGATCTTAATCTGATCTCCTGCAGCTTACTTTGCATAACGAGATGGACGCTTGTGGAGGCTAAGTCTCGTCTCCAATCTATGGCCTTGATCGGTATGATCTCGATATATTCTTAAATATATATATATATCGATATTTTCTATGTTATCCCAGTTATAAGTCATGCGCAATATTCATTTTCCAGTGGAAATGAGGTCGTATTTTTTGTGATTTTCTATAGATGATGAATGCATTTGAATCATCAGAAAACCGTGCAGGTTCTGGGGCGATGTTTGAGGGAAAGAAAGCTTCTCAGAGCAAGATAGTTGATACCATCTCACCTTTATCGATCAGAAAAAACATCAAGAGAAGCAGCTCTGGCATGGCATTTGAATCAAAGCCGGGTGGAGCTAACATAACATCCAGTTTGGTGTCTCAGATCGTCTGCCCGGCCGCATCATTTGAGCCTTGGTCTCTCAAAATCCCTTTAGGTGACGGATACCATGAAAATCTGTGTTCAGATTCCTAGCATCTTTAGATCACTCTGAGGCAATATACTCTTCAAGGTCGTACCATTGTTGGATCATCAGAAGGGCTTCTTCTTGGCAAGCGCCTGGGTAAGCAGAGATGTGCTTCTCTCCTGCGACCCAGGAGCGGCCGCTGAGGCTCCCAAAGACTGTCTCAGAGCCAAACCGACAAGCCCCAGCTGACTTTGAGGACCCGGTCATACCTGGGCTTCCAGATGACGTGGCAAAATACTGCCTTGCTCTCATCCCTCGGCGCCATGTTCCTGTTCTAGGCGCCGTCTCGAAGCAGTGGAGGGCCTACGTCCAGAGCAAGGAGTTCCTCACCGTTAGAAAAGATGCCGGGAAGGTTGAGGAATGGCTTTATGTGTTGACTGGGGACGCAGATGGGAAGGGAAGCCACTGGGAGGTCCTCAGTAGCAGCAGCAGCCGCCTGGGAGACGACAAGATGCTGCTCCCGCCCATGCCGGGGCCTGTGAAGCCCGCCGGCTTTGGAGTCGTCGTCCTCGACGGGAATCTCCTGGTTATGGGCGGCCATCATTCCTCAGACGGCGGCGCTAAATCTGTCTCCGCCGACGTCTATCAATACGATTCTCGCCTCAACAGGTTCGTTCAAAGTTCATCCACATCGTCTCTTTTTAGCAATCCATGCCCTGCGGATCCTGAATTCGATGCTTTCAATGATCACCCTTTTCGTCTTCTCTACGATTTTCTGCTCGATCCCGTATCTTGATCCCATGACAGAAGGTGAAAATCGACCGACTCAGTTGCCGACTGGTTCTGGGTTCTCTTCTCTTCTCACGGCGGTGGGGGTTTTCTGAACGGAGGGGGGTGTTGCAGGTGGACGACGCTGGCGAGGATGAACATTGCGCGGTTTGATTTTGCCTGCGCGGAGGTCAACGGCGCGGTGTACGCGGTGGGCGGCTACGGGGCGAGCGGGGAGAGCCTCTCCAGCGCGGAGGTCTACGAGCCGGCGGCGGGGCGGTGGCGGCTGATCGAGAGCCTCCGCCGGCCGCGGTGGGGGGGCTTCGCCTGCGGCTTCGCCGGGAAGCTCTACGTGATGGGCGGCCGATCGAGCTTCACCATCGGCAACTCGCGCTCGGTGGACGTCTACGACTCGGAGAAGGCGGCGTGGGGGCAGATGAAGCAGGGCTGCGTGATGGTCACCGCCCACGCCGCCGTGGGTGGGCGGCTCTTCTGCATGGAGTGGAAGAACCAGCGGCGGCTCTCGGTGTTCACCGCCACTGACGGCTCGTGGGCGTCGGTGCCCGTGCCGGTGACCGGCGGCGCCGCCGCGGTGGGGTTCCGGTTCGGGGTGCTCGACGGGAAGCTGCTGCTCTTCTCCGTGGAGGAGGACGCCGGGTACCAGACGCTGGTGTACGACCCCGCCGCAGCCCCCGGCGACGAGTGGCGCACGTCGCCGCTCAAGCCCTCCGGCATCTGCCTCTGCACCGCCACCATCGAAGCCTAAATAAACGCCGTCGTCTCTCCTGCTCCCCCGGCCCCCAAGAGCAGATTTCTCTCTCTCTCTCTAGATGTTGGACTTTCTTGTGTTAGACTGGGCTGTACATTGGTATTTATGGGTTTTCTGGTCTCTCTCTCTCTCTAGATTTGGGCAGCGGGGATGGATTCTCCTCTGCTCAACTGAGATGTAGTTTGCTACTTATGGTTATTCTGATCTCTCTCTCTCTCTCTCTAAAATGTTGACGAGTTCGAGTTTTGACCGGTTGGGCCCTGAAACCTCAGATAGGTCGCAGCCCGAAGGATTCGTAAAGCACCATCTAGCTAACCAAAGTCAACGGTAGGAGAGATTTAGGTGGGAGATATTTCATCTCCGATCTTCCAGGGGATGGATGATTGCGTGTGAGAAGACGTGAGCACGAAAGGTTGAGCCAGGCGAGAGCCCATGTTCCGATTCCGACGGATTGAGCCAGCGCTGAGCTCGGAGGAAACCAGAGCTCCTCCAATAATGGAGGTCCAGGTAGATGCGGCGAGGGCGACCCTTGGGGCAGCCGATCGGGCGCCGCCCCTTCCGCTTCCCCGCCGGCGCCGGGCCCCGCCACCGACGCAGACGGCGGTGATGGCTCCCCTCCGACCGTAAATCCGGCGGGCTCAGTCTTCGATCTGCTGCCACGGCCTCACCGGGCTCAGTCTTCCTTCCTGGTCCTTCCTCTTCACAGGGTTAGAGAGAGAGAGAGAGAGAGAGAGAGAGAGAGAGAGAGGTTGTCAATGGCGTCAGCGAGGTATGTCCATGGTGAAACCAGGGATCTAGTGGGTCTTCTTCTAACCTGTTGTGGGTCATCCCGGCAGAATATTCTTGTTCCGTTCTACCCCTTCTTCCCACCGGAGGGCTGACGGCGGACCTCCTCCGCCATCCATGGGGGCACCGGTTCTGTCTTCTTCTGCCGGCGAGCACCCTTCATTTGTTCCTCCTCCCCGGGGCCCCGCAGAGGCATTAAGCCCCGCCATTTGGATAGCGTCCGCCTCTCTATATCTCTCTCTCTGTCTCTCTCTTTCTCCCTCTATCTCTCTCTCCGGCGAGCTCTGCTCTTCCAATGGCGGAAGCCGCCGGCGGCATGGACGTAGAGCGAGAGGAAGGAGCAGAGAGAGACCTGGAGGAGCCTCTACTGAAGAGGAGCCCCTCGCTGACGACCAGCCATCTGGCCATGGTGGGAGCGAAGGTCTCGCACATGGAGAGCCTGGACTACGAGTACGTCCGCCGGCCCTCCACCGCCTGTTCCCTCCTCTTCTGCGGCGAGTTCATGGTTCCTCTCTTCCGTCTTCTTCTTCCTCCGATGCAGGATCATCGAAAACGATCTGTTCCAGCACGACTGGCGGAGCAGGTCCAGGGGGGAGGTCCTGCAGTACGTCTTCCTCAAGTGGACGCTGGCCTTCCTCGTGGGTCTCCTCACCGGCGGCGTCGCCTCCCTCATCAACCTCGCCGTCGAGAACATCGCCGGTGCGAAGATGATCGCCGTCACCCGCCTCGTCGGCCAGCAGAGGTGGGGACGGCGCCGGCGCCGCCTGTAATCCCCCCCCCCTCACGGCGGAGATGAAGTTCTCACACCCTCCTTTTGCAGGTACCTCGCCGGAGTGGCCTACCTGACCGGCACCAACCTGGCCCTGACGGCCGTCGCCGCCGTGCTCTGCGTGGGGATCGCCCCCACCGCAGCCGGGCCCGGCATTCCCGAGATCAAAGCTTACCTTAATGGCGTCGACACCCCCAACATGTTCGGCGCGTCGACGCTCTTCGTCAAGGTAGGGCCTCCTCCCTTTCATGGCGGAATGGGACGTCTTCGTTTTTCCCCGCCGATCTTCTTCCTCCTCCTTGGTGGTGATGATGCATGCCGCAGATCGTCGGAAGCATCGGCGCGGTGGCGGCGGGGCTGGACCTGGGGAAGGAAGGGCCGCTGGTTCACATCGGCACCTGCATCGCCGCCCTGCTGGGGCAGGGCGGCGGCGGCGCCGCCGGGGGGCGACGGAGGTGGAGGTGGCTCCGGTTCGTCGACAACGACAGGGACCGGCGGGACCTCATAACACTGGGGGCCTCCTCCGGCGTCTGCGCCGCCTTCCGGGCGCCGGTTGGCGGCGTCCTCTTCGCCCTCGAGGAGGTCGCCACCTGGTGGCGCAGCGCCCTCCTGTGGCGGACCTTCTTCAGCACCGCCGTGGTGGTGGTGGTGCTCAGGGGCTTCACCGAGCTCTGCAACTCCGGCAGCTGCGGCCTCTTCGGCCGCGGCGGTCTCATCCTCTTCGACGTCGGGGAAGTCCAGGTCACCTACCACGCCGTCGACCTCCTCCCCGTCGTCGCCATCGGCGTCATCGGCGGCCTCCTCGGCAGCCTCTACAACTTCCTCCTCCACAAGGTCCTCCGCCTCTACAGCCTCATCAATGAGTAAGGCCCCTCCGCCATATCTTTTTATTTCATCGTCTTCTTCATCTTCATCGCCGCCTTCATCTTCATCTTCTTCTGTGCAGGAAAGGGCGGGCGGCGAAGCTGATCTTGAGCCTGTCGGTCTCCATCTTCACCTCCGTGTGCGTCTTCTCGCTGCCATTTCTTGGCCGGTGCACGCCGTGCGACGCGGGGCTGCCGGCCGGCGTGTGCCCAACGACGAGCCGCGCGGGCAAGTTCAAGCAGTTCAACTGCGCCGCCGGGCACTACAACGACCTCGCCAGCCTGCTGCAATCCACGAACGACGACGCCGTGCGGCACATCTTCTCCGCCACCGCCGCGCCGGCCGAGTACAGCGCCGCTGCTCTGCTCGTCTTCTTCGCGCTGTACTGCGTGCTGGGGCTGTTCACTTTCGGCATAGCCGTGCCCTCCGGCCTGTTCCTCCCGATCATCCTCATGGGCTCCGGCTACGGCCGCCTGCTCGGCCTCGCCATGAGACCTTATACCCACCTCGACCAGGGGCTGTACGCCGTGCTCGGCGCCGCCGCCCTCATGGCGGGTTCCATGAGGATGACCGTCTCGCTCTGCGTCATCTTCCTCGAGCTCACCAACAACCTGCTGCTGCTGCCCATCACCATGATCGTCCTCCTCATCGCCAAGACCGTAGGGGACGTGTTCAACCCCAGCATCTACGAGATCATCTTGGAGCTCAAGGGGCTGCCATTTCTGGAGCCCAATCCAGAGCCATGGATGAGAAACCTCACCGTCGGCGAGCTCGCCGCCGCCAAGCCCGCTGTCGTCTCCCTCTCCGGCGTCGAGAGGGTGGGCCGCCTCCTGGAGGTGCTCAATTCAACCACCCATAATGGGTTCCCCGTCGTCGACCACCGCGCCAAGGCGCCGCCAGAGGCGGTGGCGGAGCTTCACGGGCTGGTGCTGAGGAGCCACATCATCGCCGTGCTGAGGAAGAAGTGGTTCCTGGGGGAGAGGAGGAGGACGGAGGAGTGGGAGGCGAGGGAGAGATTCACCTCCGAGGACCTGGCGGAGCGGCGGCGGAGTGTCGGCGACTTGGAGCTCACGGCGGAGGAGAAGGAGATGTTTGTGGATCTGCACCCCTTCACCAACATGACGCCCCACACGGTGGTGGAGACCATGTCGGTGGCCAAGGCGGTGGTGCTCTTCCGGGAGGTCGGCCTCCGCCACCTGCTGATCGTGCCCAAGTACCAAGCTCCAGGGGTAAGTCAACTAACCAAGCTCCAGTAGAGAGAGAAAGAGAGAGGGAGAGAGAGAGAGAGAGAGAGAGAGAGAGAGAGAGAAGAGAAGCCATTAATTAAGGAGCTGACTAACCATGGAATGGAGAAGTCTCCCTCGGTCGTTGACCATGAGCTTTGGATTACGCAGGTGGCTCCGCTGGTGGGGATCCTGACGAGGCAGGATCTGAGGGCTCACAACATTCTGGGAGCCTTTCCCCACATTGCGAACAGGAAAGCAAGAGAAAGTAGAGAGAAGGCGAGCCCCTAGCAGACGTAAATACTACTCCTCATGCATCAAAATTTATTTTTTTTCTACAAGTGGCATTGTTTTTTTCTCAAGAAGAGAAAATCAGGATGGTAGATGATTTTGGGAGCTTGCCCACATCGAATTTTGTGTCTGTGAAGCTGCCCATATGATTTTTTTTATAATCTTTGAATGAGAGTTGAAGAGTTTTGGCATGGACCCTCTCCAGCTGTCCCTCAGAGAGAGAGAGAGAGAGAGAGAGAGAGAGAGAGCAATGTAGTAAGACAAAATCGGTCAAAATAAAGATTTTGAGTAGTACTGTGGCAGAAGAAAATGGGTTGAGCGAGAGAGAGAGAGAGAGAGAGAGAGAGCAATTTAGTAAGATAAAATCGGTCAAAATAAAGATTTTGAGTAGTATTGTGGCAAAAGAAAGTGGGTTGAGAGAGAGAGAGAGAGAGAGAGAGAGAGAGAGAGAGGAGAGAGAGAATGGGGCGGAACTCTGAGTAAAATAGATCTCAAGGTATCTGAGGTACCTTTTCCGAGAAAGAATCGGTACATCTTCTCCTTCAACTGTGTCCATCTTTTGCGACGGCATCCAGAGAGGATATGATCTCCTTCAGGTGAGGGTCCGACCCGTCCTGAACCATGAATCTGTGGACGACGCCCTCGACCTCAATCCAGCTATGTCCGGGAGGCTTCCTCAGACCTCCCCCGTTCACCCTCTTCCTGACCAGGGAAGCTTCCTGCCACCTGCTCTCGTCAGCGTACATGTTGGACAGCATCACGCTGGCCCCGCCGGAGCTCTCGCCGGACGATACGATCACACCGGCGACGGCTTCCGCCAGCTCCAGCTCGCCCTTGGCCCTGCAAGCGCTCAGCAGAGCCCCCAGCGCCACCATGGACGGCCTCACGGGCATCGCCGAGATGAACTCGCAGGCCCTGCGGAGGAGCCCCGCCCTTGCGAAGAGGTCCACCATGCAGCCGTAGTGCTTCAGCTCCGGGGAGAGCTTGTAGTTCCTCTGCATCAGTTCGAAGTTCTCCACGCCTTCTTCGACCAGCCCGGCATGGCTGCAAGCGGAGAGGACGGCGAGGAAGGCCACCGGATCGGGCACGATTCCGGCGGCCCTCATGCCGGCGAACGCGCCGAGGGCCTCTCGGGCCATCCCATTTGCAGCGAACCCGGAGATGATCGCCGTCCACGAGAGCAGGTCTCTGTTCTTCATCTGTTGAAATATTTTGGAGAAGGAGGCGACGCTCCCGCACTTGGCGTAGCTGTTGATCAGAGAGTTGCAGATGAAGGTGTCCGCCATGAAGCCAGTCTTCTCCAGGTGCCCGTGGAGGGCACGGGTGTGAACCAGGGCGCCGAGGAAGGCGGAAGCCGCCATAGCCGAGATCATTGTCGCCACCGTCGGCTTGACAGCGGACTGGACGTCGTCGCTCCTCAGAGCTTTGAAGACCTCCAGAGCTTCTTCATGGTGGCCGCCGGCGACCAGGCCGGAGATCACACCGGTCCAGGAGACTATATCTCGGTCAGTCATTTTTTCGAACAGTCGGCGTGCCTCCGTATTGTGCCCGCATCTCAGGTACATGTTCACCAGAGCTGTCTGGACGAAGGTGTCCATGGAAAACCCTAGAACCACGCAGTGAGAGTGCAGCAATTTGCCCGATTTGTCTGTAGATGGAGAACTGCAAGCGGTGAGGAGGAAAGGGAATGTGTGCTTGTCGGGAAGGACGCCCCTGTCGAGCATCTGGCGGTAGAAGGAGAAGGCGATGGAGCGGCGGTGGTCCTCTGACTCCGCGAAGCCCTTGATGATGGTGTTCCAGGAGAAGAGGTTGGGACGCTGTATCTGGCGGAAAACCACGGCGGCGAAGTTCAGTTCCGGCGGCTCGACATTGCAGCAGATGTGGAGGACGCGGCTGGCCACGAAGGGGTTCTGGAAGAGGCCGGACACGACGATGTAGGTGAGGACCGGGAAGAGCTGCCATGGCGAGTTGATGCAAGCTTCCAATCGCTGGAGATGAGGGTGCCTCCTGTACAGGTTATTGCCCGAGATCCAGTTCTCGTTCCGGCTGTCCGCAGTGGCGGCGCGGAAGCAGGCGCTTCGCCGGCACCGGACGGTGGAGTTCGCGAGGGAGGAGATCAACCGGGAGGAGAAGCGGCAGCTCCACATAGAATTTTACCTTCTGCAACAGACGACGAACGGCGGATCGAAATCATGATCCATACCGCCGAGGCTTTCCTGCGCAATCCAGACGCCCGATGAGAAGAAATTCAGACGAAGAAGTAGACATCCTGAAGTCGATAAACCCTAAAAGACATGCGAGAAATTGGCACTGCACGCAGGATTACCCCCATTGCAGAGATCAGGATAAAGAAATCAAAGATTTGGCAGCGAAACGATCTCTGCCAAATCTGTCATGGTACGTTCATCCAGAGTGACATCGTCACGAAGATGTAGCCAGAAGATTAATCTCGGAAATCTGACTCCGTCCAGCACCGCGAACCTGTTGCGACGATCGTCCCCGTGGCGGAGACAAGGTAGGGGACGAGCCGCGTTCTCGTCCCTGACCTCCCATCTGAGCTCGCCTCCACTGCTCAACCGGAACTGCTCCTCGATCTGACGCCGCCTACTGCGGAGGCCAACTCCACCCTCTCCCTCCTCTTCCTGCGACTGAGCCGCCCCTTCGCGCTATCCCTCCCTGCTATTCACCCGCCGGAAGCAGCAGCATGCAGGAGGCCCCATCGGAGGCTGGTTACTTCACGCTGCACGTTTGATATATAACGGCATGCAGGGGAACAAGGAAAGACCAAAATCGGTGTGGGCTACCAAGATGAGAAGACCAAAAAGTATCTATACCTAAATTACGCTTAAATAAAATGCCTTAATAATGCGTCAGAGTTGTCAGTTTAATGCCTATCTCACTATTCGATTGTTTAATATTCTGTTTTATGGGGGAGTTATAATTAATTTGAGTTTATTTTCTAGGCTGGTATGTTATAACCATAAGGACACCTTGATTATTATGAATTTTCATTCTTTTGTGAGAGGGTGATGGATGCTTGTGAATTCAACGATTGTTCAGGCCATCTTTGCCGATTCATTGATCGTTTCAGGCAATTTTTATGAAATCAATTGTTGTTTTAGGGATCCTTGTGGATTCACTTATAGAAGAACATTGTGCTTGATGGATTGAAGGCCTCATTTTCATTATTTTTGCACTCTAAATTTATGTCTTATGGATTCAAGATTCAAAACTTGTATTTTCCTTAACTTTCATAGTGCCCAAGTGTTGTCAAAGAATGAATTACAATTCCAAGTTCTGTCATGTTAAAAAGGTTGACAATTTAATGAAGAAGTTGCTTGTAAGGCACACCCTTTATTTAGGGTAGAGCCTTTTGATTTTCAAGAAAAACCTTCATCAACAGTTTCAAGAAATTAATGATACTAAAACACATTTTATAATGATAATTGTATTAGCACATCATTCACAGGGCACCAAAATAATCTTAAGATATTAAATGTGAAATATATTTTACAATATCGACCTACATTCTTGGAGTTTAAAATATAAGTGTTAAGTCAATGTTGAAGTGGCTCAACCTAGAAATTAAGCATAAACCATAACTTCTCTATATAAAGAGAAGTTTATGCTTCAGCTAAGTGAAGATGAGAGAAATAGAATCAATAAGAGAATGTTCCACCTAAAGTCTAGAGCAAGCTTCTATCTCAAACTTCCTCTAAGAGTTAGCACCAAATTGCTACATATTTGGCCACTTAAAAGCTTCATCAAGAGGAACAAGCATAAGAGAATTTGTAAAAAAATGCCTAAAATTAATAAGTCATTTGAGTTTGTGTTCAAAATGCATTTACATTCAAAGATGATCTATAGCCTTAATATAGAGGAGATTAATTTCTAACGTCATGAATCTACACAAGGAGAGTTGGTATCACTTGTTTGGTCCCCAAAAATTGTGAATCTAGATGAGATGACTATGTATCTCTTGTTTGCCACCTAGAGCTATAACTTTAGACAAAGATTCTTGATAGATTCTTAAGTTGACAGAGTTGTTAAATCCAACATGTAAGGTTGATGAAATCCAACATGTATTTCATTATGAACTTATAAAGCATAGTATAACAAAAACATTTAAAATAGAGTGGATTCCACAACTAAATCACTATAAATTGATGTGTGTCATACTCTTAGAACAACCTAAATTCCAAGAGCCAAAGTAGAAAACTAAGTTAATTATGCATAGCTTTGTGAAGAAGAAAATATTGAGAAGATAGAAGATACATAGAACTTCAAAATAATATCATAGAATTTGACAATGATGATGCATTCTGTCTATTCTCAAAACGTAAGATATATTTTCAAATAAAAGAAAGAAGAATGTGTCCAATGTCATCATATCTTTTAAATGCGATAGATTATCAAGAATAAGTATGTGATATTGTAATTAATAATTATAGTCGTCAAATTATTTTCCTTTCAAATGTGGTGCAAAAAGTAACAATCTATAGAATTTTTATACATTACTAAGGTTCATGATTTATATATAATATGGAACCTAACCATTCTCTTTCAAGTTAGAATGCTCAGTTCAAATTTGAATAAAAAATGATTATATGAAGATAGAGATTCAAAGCTTGGAAAGTTCATAGTTCAATAGGGCACATTTCAAATAATATTAATTTTTTCAATTGATATTTTAAAAACTAGAGATTCAATAAAATAAAGAAATTGATATTAGAAAAGGACTTAAATATAAGAAACGGGTTTAGATGAAAAATTGATTAAATAAAAAATATTCAATGTTCATCATTAAGTTATTTACATTCTATGCATGAACAATGAATAAGAAAGTGTAATCCTCTTCATCAACTCAATTAATCAAAATGACAAACCCATATCCTATAACCATTAATCTTCATCAAATCCTAAGAAAATTGAGCAGTGAGGGAAGAGTTTATTATGTAAAGACATGAATTGTTACAAGTTGTATTCAACTATAGAGTGTTAGAGTCTTATATACATGATAGTTTGATAATGATAAATAAAACTAAGATTAACTAAAAGATCAAATTATACCTGGTTCCAAATATATATGACATGAGATTGAACTTAATTTTTTTTAAGTATATCTCAAAATAATAACTAATAGAATCAAATTTTATATGATCTGATTCTCTTCATCTCCTTTGAATGATTTCTAAACCTCTACTCAATTTGTTAAGGTTTCTTATAAAGGAAGAAACAAAAACATCATATTTCAGTGAGTTTAGTCTATTTAACTATAGACTTATATACTAATGAGACTTGGCATATACTCACTTAAGGATATAAAATGACCATATGCTCTATTAGGACTTAGTAAATATTAAGTAGGCCCATTAAGTCTTAATGGGTACAATTATAAAGAAATAACTCTATCAATTAACACCCTCCCTCAAGCTAGGTATAGATGTTGTCCATGCCAAGCTTGCATACCATCTATTGAAAGGTAGGTCCAAGTAATCCCTTGGTGAGGACATTGACCACTTGATCTTATGAGCTCACAAGTCGAATATTAAGAATCCATCTTTCAATTTTATTTTTGAAAAAATAATAATTTATCTCAATATATTTAGTCTTCTCATATTGTACCGGATTGTTGACAATAGCTATGGTTGACATATTATCACAATAAATGGTGATTTCTCTATGTTTCAAAACCTCAATTCTTTTAATACTTATCTAATTTAGAGACCTTCACATGTGCCTTTAGCCATTACCCTCAACTCAGGTTCTATATTAGATCTTAAAACTTCTCCTTACTTTTTACTTTGCCAAATAACTAAATTTCTATTATTATAGGTACAATATCATGTTGGTGATTTCTAGTCTATGATATATCTAACATAATTGACATATGTGAAAATCTCAATCTAAATATCTCTTTCCTCTTTGAACAACAACCCTAGTTCGTCTATGCCCATTAAGTATGTTAGTACTTTATTTGTGGCATAGAAATACACTTCTCTTGAATCATGCATGTCTACTCAGCACTCTCACAGCAAATGTTATGTCTAGCTTAGTATGATTTAAGTAAATTAGCTTACCCACCAATTGTTGATATGACTCTTTATTTATAGGGTTGTTGTCTTCACCTTTCCTAAGTTTTACATTTAAATTGATTAGAGTTCTTACTAGTTTACATGCCAACTTTTCAGTAGTAGTTAACAAATCAAAGGTATACTTATGTTTAAAAAAGAAAATACCTTTCTTTGAGTAAACCACCTCAATCTCTAGAAAATATTGTAAAGTCCCAAGAGATTTTATGTCAAACTCTCTTGATAATGTTTGACTTAACTTTGTTTCTTTTTTCTAAAGCATTGCTAATGATGATAATATGACGTAGTAGTAATGTAGAAGATAATAAGTTTAGACCTTGAATCCACAAAGCTCAAAACTTTGAGAAGAAATCAACTTTTGAATCCACAAATTCGGAATCTATAACCCTTGAATCCACAAGGGGTTGCTTGAATCCACAAGCAAAAGAGGAGAACCTCACAGAGGAGAATAGATAATATTTCAAAAGATATTCTTCTCAAGTTACAAGGGAGGCCTTTATATAGGCCAAAAAGAAGCTGGGGCACTTCCAAAAATAAAATCCTCTAAATATCATAGGACATAGATCATTAATGTCTGACATGACAAAAAATAGACTCTACTAACATTGAAAGTTGTTCTCTAAAAAACATTCTAGAAGGATATAGACATAAAATACTTTCTAGAGAGAAAGAAGTGACATAAAGTAAGGAGCAAGCTTTGACTGTCTTGAAATGACTTAGGATAGACTGACAACATTTTCTACTGACACCTGCAATACATTCTACAAGGAATGTGACATAAAGTAACCTTCTTAGATGTCAATATCAATTGTGACTACATAGGCCTTGTAGTAATATCACTTTATGGCCCAAATTCATAGTTAGGCCACTTAACTTTTAATCTGACTTTCCTTATTGTCATTTTGAGCATTTGGCTACATTAGCTCTTCTTCTTCAGAAAAGTTTGTCCTTGAGTCTTCATTAGAATTTTCATAATATTCACATATGTCATTAACATTGAAAGTTGGAGAAATACTTATAATTGTTGGGAGCTCAATCAGGTATACATTGTCATTTATCTTCTTTAAAACTTGATATGGGCCGTATTTCTTGGGCTTCAACTTACTATAGGTTTCCTGTTAGAAGTCATTCTTTGCGAAGGTAGATCATAACGTGATCTCCGACATCAAATGTCTTCTTTCTTCTCTTCTTGTCAGTAGTGGCTTTATACTTTGCATAGTTTGTTGTGAGGTTTTGAATCACAATTTCATGAATTGTTTTGATATTATTTGTCATATGATTTGCAGCAATACTAGTACTCAGTATCTTTAACACCTGTAATAGGTCTAAAAGAATTTTAAGTGGAAAATAATATACTATTGAAAATGAGGACTGATTAGTTGAACGATTAACCATCAAGTTATAAGTAAATTTTGCTTGAGCTAGGGCATAATCCCATTGTTTTGATTTTTCACTAGAAATACAACGAATCAAGTTACCAAGAGTTCTATTCACAACTTCTATTTGACCATCTATTTGGGGATGACTAGTATTACTAAATTTCAAGAATGTATCAAATCTTTTCCAAAGTGTTCGTCAAAAATGAGATATAAATTTAGAATCTCGATCAGATGTAATTGACTTAGGCACATCATGCATATGAACAATTTCCTTAAAGAAATGATTTGCTACATGATTGGCATCATTTGTCTTTTTTCAAGTAATAAAATGAGCCATTTTTGAGAATCAATCTACCACCATGAAGACAGAATCTACTCCTCTTTGTATACGTGGGAGGCCTAAAATGAAATCCATAGAAATGTCAGCCTAAGGACGTTATGGAATTAGGAGTGGAGTATACAAACCTGTGTTTTAACTCTGCCCCTTATATGTCTGACAAATCAAACACTTTTGTATAAACTTTTTAACATCTTTCTTTATCTTTGGCCAGAAATATCATTCTTCCAATTAGTGTAAAGTTTTAACACGACCAAGATGTCATACTAATCTTGCATAATGTAATTTTTGAAGTAACTTCTCTCTAAGGGATTTTCGGGGAATACATAATTATATTCCTCGAAATAAAAAACTATCATGTAGATAAAAACCCTTTGCTAATGAACCGGATAAACATGTCATAAATTCTTGAGAAAAATCTTCATCATCTAGATATAATTCTCTAAGATAGTCAAGTCTTGTAATTTCAGCTCGTAAATTCATCAAACATATCACTTTTTAACTTAAAGCTTCAGCAACTCAATTCAACTTTCATGACTTATGTTTAATGACAAAAGTAAAACGTTGAATGAAGGATACCCATATGACATACATTTTATTAATGTTAGTTTGATTGTTGAGAGATTTTAAAACTTGGTGATCAATATATAAAATAAACTCACGTTGAATCAATTAGTATTTCTATGTGTACAATACACGAACCACAACATAAAATTCTAACTCATAGGTAGTTCATTGTTTTCTAACATCAGAGAGCTTTCTACTATAATATGCTATTAGATGGCCTTTTTAGGATAGTACAACACCAACATCAACAATAGATGCATCACATTCCACTTCAAATAATTTGTCAAAATTTGGTAAAGCTAATACAGGAGCATTGCATAGTTTATCTTTGATTAAGTCAAAACTCTTATTGGCTTCCTCAATCCAAACGAATTGACCCTTCTTCATACATTCAGTAACAAGTGACATTATTGAACTAAAAATTCTGATGAATCTTCTGTAAAATGATGTTAACCTATAAAAACTTCAAACTTGATGGATACTAGTCGGGCTTGGCCAATCTTTAATAGCTCTGACTTTTTCCTCATCTATACTGATTCCATTTACACTAACAACATATCCCAAGAACAATAAGTTAGTAGTAATGAAATCACATTTCTTCAAGTTGATATATAATTTATTTTCTTCTAACACTTTGAACACAGACTTGAGATGGTTAATATATTCATCCTCAGTGGTAGTGTAAATCAGAATGTCATCAAAATATACTATAACAAATTTTCCAATAAAAGGCTTCAAAACTTGATTCATAATCCTCATAAAAGTACTTGGGGCGTTAGATAACCCAAAAGATATAACTAACCATTCATATATACATGTTTTTATTTTGAATGTAGTCTTTCACTCATCTCCTAGTCGAATTCAAATATGATGGTATCTACTTTTTAAATCCACCTTTGAGAAGATTTTAGATCCACAGAGCATGTCCAACATATCATCAAGTCGTGAGATTGTAAAATCGGTACTTAACTATGATTTTATTGATTACTCTACTGTTGATGCACATTCGCAACTTCCATCTTTCTTTGATACAAGTAGAGCATGTATTAAGCATGGGCTCATACTTTCTCTTATCAATTCATTACTCAATAATTCTTCGACTTATTCTTAAATAATATAATTTTCTTCTGATCTCATCTTGTAGTGTGGTAGGTTAGGCAAGCTAGCTCTAGGAATAAAATTAATTTGATGTTGTATGTCTCACATAGATGGAAGATGAGTAGACATATCTTGGACAATAGAAAAATCAAATAATAGATTCTCAACACTCTTTAGTATTACAGATGTTGTGGATGTAGAATTGGGCTTTTGAATCACCACAAATAATTGAGTATTTTTATCAAAGTTAATAAAGAACTCATTATGGTTGATCAACATTACTTTCTTATTCTCTTTTTCTCCCTTTTTGAAATCATTATCTTGCATTGGAGCTAAGATAAACTTTTTCCATTCTTATAGAAGACATAAATATTTTCCTTGCCATTATATGTGGCATCAACATCAAACTGCCAAGGACGACCTAAAATCATATGGCAAGCATCCATCTCCACAACATCGCACTATACTTCATCAGAATATGTTTTTCCAATTGAAAATTTTACTAAACATGTTTCTGAAACTTTCATTTATGTATCTTTTCTAATCAACCAATTCGATATAGATGAGGGTGTTGGCTGGTTTTCAGGCCTAACTTCTACACCATTAAAGATAAAATAATATTTTCACTACTCTCACTATCAATAATAATGTCACATATCTTGTTGTCTACAGTGCACCTTGTTCTGAAGATGTTATGACGTTGTGGGTCTTCCTCCTTTCTTGGTGCATACATCAGTCGCCTCACTATGAGAGAATGTGATAAAGCTTCACAAATATCAAATTCAATAAAATTTTATTCAATCTCACCTTCAATTTCAGGTTCTTCATATTTGGAACACTCTTCTATTACATTTGTCAAATTGATAGTCCCACGCTTTGGACAAACATTTGATTTGTGTTCATTTTGCCAGCACCTATAATATTTCGGAATAATATTAAGAGAATATGAATTCTTATTGGATGACACTTGAGAGGAGAGATTTCCTCCACTTGATGCAACAGATGCTTGATTCGGTCATCCTGATTGAATTGTTGGTGAGGGACTTGTTGATCTACCTCTATCCAACTAAAGATTAAAGTTTTAACTTCTAAAATTTCGAAGCATGTTTTTTCCCTTCTCTCATAATACTTCGGCCCTCTCTGTAGTCATTATAATATCATTTAATTTAAAAAATGACTATAAAGCTACCTTGTCTTCGATTTTCCATCTTAGACCATCTTTAAATCTTGAAATCATATATGACTCTGATTCTGTCAAGTCAATTCAAGAAGATAAACGATAAAACTCTTCAGCATAATCGAAATAGATTTATGTCCTTGACGACAATTTTGATATTGCTGATATAGAATCTACTCATAATTTGAGGGAAGAAAATAAGATTTCAGTAATTTCTTCATTTTCTTGAAGGTAAGTTAATAAACATTTACTCTTTTCCAACATGTAAATATGTAGAAATAATATACACATAGGATTGTCCTTCATCATTATATGACATATCCTCTTTAATATCATTGTTAATATTCCTCTTTAGTTTCTTAGAGTTGCAAATCTTGGCACAGCACCTCAAAAGAAATAATTCTCCACGGAAGAGAGAATGCAAGGGTGTGCAGATCAGACCTTATTCTAATACTATGTTAGAATCAAATTCTAGATGATTTGATTCTCTTCTTCTCTTCTAGAGAATCTCCTAGTAGTCACCCAATCTATTAAGGCTTCTTAGAGAGGAAGAAACAAAATTGTAACATCATATTTCAATGAGTTTGATCTATTTCAATACAAACTTACGTACTAATGGGCCTTGCCTATACTTCACTTAAAGATATAAAAAAACATATGCTCTATTAACACTTAATGGATATTAAGTAGGCCCATTAAGTCCTAATGGGTACAATTATAAAAAAATAACACCATCAACTAACAATAACTTTGAAAGTTCATCTTAAAACTTATCAAGTGTATTCGTAACCCATGATGATAATCTATTCAAAATTAAGTGATTACACCATGAATAATTATTATTTAAAATATTTTTTTCAAAATAGTTAATATATGTAGAAATTAGCACTACAAAAAAAAGTAATGATTAAGGCACTCAAATTAGTGAGATCTCATGGAGTGAAATATAGGTATTAACTCTTAGTTATCTATGAAACCATGATTTTCCATCATAAGTTTCAAAAGGCTTTGACATTGAATTAATATAATGTATTCATACTATGTACTTATATCAAATATGATTTTTTAGATACTAACAAATACATATGGAAATTTATGTTTATTATCCAATCACTATTTCTAATATTTCTGATTATATATATGGATTATAGTAGATAAACTCACATGTGTTTTCTTGAAGTAGGAGAAACTAATGTAGTCTAGAAATTATTGTTAAATGAGGGATGAAAGTTTGATTCATGTGGTCAAAAACAAATATGTAGAGGTTTCTTAATGCCTCAAAATTTATTTTCTTGATCAACAAGCTACTTTTCAGCTCAACTCATATTGACAAAATAATGTAGTCCAATTCAGCCCAATTCAAGTGGACCAAAGATCTAAGATACATGAAGATTCAATTCAGGCCCAAATTTAGTGGACAAATGTAGAGATCAACTCATGTTTTTTTTTAATTTCCACATTTTGTTTATCCCGTATTATGTTAAGGACATTCTTATTCCACAGGGGATCTCTAATAGAGTCACCATTTCCTTAAGAGTGTCCTATCATAATCCCCCTATTCTAGAGGAGTTTAACATAATCTTCCTTTTCTTCATAAAATTCTAATAGAAGCCCTTATTTTTTTTTAGAAGCAAATTTTGATAAATTTAAAGGGCCCTCTTGTAGCCCCAAAGGTAATACACATTTTCATCAATTTATTTCGAATTATTTTCCACCTTAGAAGGTCTCTATATCTATTGGTAGATTCTAGCATCATGTGGACTCAAGGAGCAACTTCTGATCTTGTGAACACATGATTAAAAAAGATTTGTGGACTCAAGGTGAAAGATCTTCACATAAATTATGTTTTTGTAAACTTAGAAACTAATTTTTGAATCATTTTATGTCAAACTATATCATCAGGTCATTATTTTTATTCCATTAGTTTTCATTCTCTTGGAGCTTAAAGTTGACTCAAACCCTTGTGGTTTCAAGTATCACCTCTTGTGAATTATGAGATGTTTTATGATTCTTAGAAACTCAAAGATCATTGTGGGTTCTAGGACTGAGGGAAAATTTTCCTTCTTGATTTAAAGCCTAACTTTTGTTATCCTCTCACTTTTAATTTGTCCTTGGTGAATTCAAGACTCAAAATTTTGTTTATTCCCTCAAAATTTTGATGTATCAACTTTCTAGCAAACAGGTTAATCAGTCGCCTGTCCCCAAGATTGCCAATCAATGGTGATAAGAAGATGATTGTAATGTGACCTAGTTGGGCTTAGGAAATTGAGCCCAAATATCTTCCAAACACTAGTAACATTTCCACTGATTTTGATCCAATAAGGTTGGGTCTCACTAGTTGGTTCTCTCAATTTAGCCCAATAAAACCAATCTGAATTTGGGCCGATATGAGCCCAATTAAAAATAAGAACTCTACTGAATTTGGATCGTCCCACAGCCCAATATGCGAACGGATTCTACTTTCTGCCTAGTGGGTAAATGGGCTCTTCGCAGACCAAAACGGGCCCGCTTGGATCCGAAATAGAGCGATCTACCGGTAACCCATTCAAGCTATAAATACCCGAGACTGGCCAGCAGCCTTTTCAGGCTTGCAGCAGCAGGCGGAGGAGGAGAAGCTTCTGGGCGGGACGGGGGGCGACGGGAGCTCTCGGAAGGATCATGTGAGTGGAGTTCTTCTCCTGCCCGCGTCGTCTTCGGCTGTCAGGACCGGTGAAGAAGGCCCGCATCTGCGATGGTTTTCTGAACTCGATCTCGCTGTTGATTATTTCTGTGGGGTTTGTGATGCGGATGAAGGAGGGCGTCGATCACGCGGCCTCCGACGCCGGATGGCGAGGATGATGCGGCGGCGGTGACGCCCGGCCCCGAGGCGGAGCCGACTTTGCAGGAGATAATCAACATAAAGGTAGGTTCGTAGCACCGAGATCCCCTTCGGACCCTGTAAACGAGGTTGAAGGCCGAGAGCTTCTGAGTAGGCTTGACGAGGGTCGGTGGGGAGGGCCTATGTCAGTGGTGATGGAAATGATTGCTTTCTTCAAGATGCATGGGGCGTTGTGAGTCACTTTCATTTTATTGGTGGGAGATTTACTTGAAATAGGACTGAACAGAGTCTTATTTATTTTGATCTGAAAAGTGTGAGAATGCGTTTGTGTTTAGTTTTTCATCAACCCGTCCTGATAATTTACTTTGCGTATTTTTTTTGTAAAATAATGATGAATGCTTGGCCTGCCATGTGGATCTCGTTGATCTCTGTTGTTTAGTTGGTTGAAACCGGTGAGAAGGAGAAGCTGAAAGAACTCCTGCGGGAGAGGCTCATTGAATGTGGCTGGAGGGACGAAATGAAGGCTCTTTGCAGGTAGCTTCCCCCCTACCATCCCTTGTCTCTGTCTGTGAATTGCTGTTCTTCTCCAGCTCATATCTGGTTTCTATTTCTGAATTATACGGATAATCATATATTCCAATGGGCATATCCTGAAAATTAGGATGTCCCTTTGGTAGCCCAGCATCTCAGATCAGCTGAGATATACTTTAAAAAAAAAGAAATCGTCGAAAAGATCTGCCAGATCAAGCGGATGCTTCACAAGAGAATCAGGACTTGTTCTCCCCATGAGACTTCTCATAGAGCATTATCCACTTCTCCTTTGTTCGTTGGAAAGGTTTAAATTTGGATCTGTCCCCTTGCTTTTGTATCAAGGACCATGCAACATAATATTTATTATCATTTTCAGTAAAAATTTACGTTCATTGATATTTCTTCTGTCAGTTTTAAAAAATACTTTATCTCTACTAAAACAGTATCTCGTAGTTGGCGTCTACGGAATGAAAGGATTTTTTATTAGACTTTGGTCTGCTTGTCATCTTTGCTCTGTTATTAAAAAATAAAGATTGGATTTTTTTAGATAAATTTCTCTATTATATGCAACAATTGTGTACTTCTTTTTTGCTTGCATACCTTTGGCACATTGATGCTTAAATAATGTGATTTTGTTTCTTGACAGGGCTTATACCCGGAAAAAGGGAAGAAACAATGTTACTGTTGATGATCTCGTGCATGTTATCACTCCGAAAGGCAGAGGTTGGTAAACTTTTTATTGTTCATCTTCACTCTTAGGCACCGTGGATAGTGATTTACAGTACAGGTTAACGCCCCCAGAGCATAGAGATTGATGCCGATGGACCTCTTACAGCTCAGTTTCTCTTTTGTTATCAATGCAATTTTTTAGTAGAAAAGGGCAGGAGTTGGTATCTATGAAGATTTTACGGCTGTTTATCCCTCTTTCATGGCTTTTTTTCATTTTTCTCCTGATTATTGATGAAAACATTTAGTTGAAATATATTGGGTTTTATTGTCATCGTCATTATTGACAGACACGTGGAGACAGATGAATGGCCAGGTGATATGCATCATAAGATTGAGGCAGAAACAGCCTAAACACATGCAATCGTCACTGAATAGTCAATTATTCGGAATGAAACATGCGTAAATGTTGGGATTTAAAATTTCCAGATTCCTACAAGAATACCATATTAGCCACTCTTACCCACCTTAGGATAAATTTGTGGTCGTACCCTCTTGTTCAGACGTAGTCAACCTTGAAGAGTATTTTTATACCGTGTCTAGGTATGGGTTTAATATTTAACATTTCTTCCATAATGCTTCATGACGAATCTACATTTATTTATGATAGCAATTCAGTGATGTATACATGTATATATATATATATATATATCAAAGTCTAGCTTATATGTCTTTCCCAATTTGGGTGTCAATGATGTAGGAACTTGAAAGCCCACGTCCTGATAACTGATGAAAGCCTTATTTTGGATGTTTGATGACGGAGTTGTAACTTTCTTTTTATTAGATCATTCTATTAATGGAATCAAATTCTACAGGGCGAAAATTAAAAAAATCACCCTTGTAAATAAATCATTATTCCTTTGCTTGCTGTAATTACTCATGCCACCCTACTACAGTCATGAATGTCCACAGCTAGCATTTTTTTTTTCTACAAGTGCTGTAAATCCATGCTTTCATCCTTCTTTGCTTGCCGTAATAATTTTGTTGAATGCCGTTCCACTGATTCTTGGAGGTTTTACTCTCTCTCTCTCTGTGTCTCTCTCTAAATAAATGTTTGAGTGCATAGGGATATATATTTATAGATATGTTCGTCCATCCAGTGGTAGTAACGGCGTTTGATGGGCCGTTTTATTGATGCAGCGTCGGTCCCAGACTCGATAAAGGCGGAGTTGCTGCAGCGCATCCGGACGTTTCTGGTCGCCGCCGCATTGTGATTGATCGGGAGAGGAGCTCCAAAAAAAGAGGAAGATCGCGTGGAACATGCAGCTGCCGGGCACCCTCAACTCCCCCTGGAAGAACTCGGCTTTTCAGAAGATGAACCAGCTCCCCTGTAAGAACATGAGAGAGAGAGAGAGAGAGAGAGAGAGAGAGAGAGAGAGAGAACCCTATGTCTCGATCTCAGACTGGATCACCCTTACCGTTTCTAGAATGTATAGAAATTTAATTAGCAGATCAGGTTCTTGCCACAAAAAGGTGCGGAGGGTCGATGTGGACTATGGCTCTTGTTCTTAAAAACCGCCTTCTCTCTCTCTCTCTCTCTCCTCTCTCCTCTCTCTCTCAAATTTCCTGTGGACTTGAAACCTGATGCAACCAGAATTGGAAGCTGAAATTTCGCCACTATCCAGAGTTTTCGTTCCTCAGCATCCTCCTGCACTTTGGGAAGAGCTAGAGATCTGGGTAGGCTTCCGCCATTATCAGAAGGACGAGGCTCGTCCAGCCGGTGAACGGCCGCGCCCCCTTGCCCCTGCCCTTGTTCTTGGGGTCGTACTGCTCCCAGAGGAACCCCGTCTTGTTGTAGTTCTGAACGATGTTCCTGCAACCAGGAAGACGAAGAAGACGAAGACGATGCCCATGAAGAAGGCGGCGCCCATGGAGATCCAAAGTTGGGAAGAGAGAGAGAGAGAGAGAGAGATGTCGCGCACCGGATTAAGTTCCCCCGGAGCTCCTCGTAGATGGTCCTCGCCCTCTCCTTGTAGGGCCCATCTTCTGAGAAAGAAGAAGAAGAAGGAGAAGGAGAGGATTAGGGTTTCGCCACCCCTGCGAGATTAGGGTTCTTCACGTGTACCTTGGGAGTAATGGCGGAGCGCAGAGAGGGCCATGTAGTTCATGTTCATCCAGACGGGGCCCCGCCAGTAGGGCGGGTCGTGCTCCGTGTTCCGCTTCATGAACATCGAGCTGCAACAACGGGTTCCGCAGGGCGATGAGCACCAGAGAATCTCGCCTGCCATGGAAGAACGATCCGATCACCTGCTTCTGGCGAGCGAGCGAAGCCCGTAGTCGCTCCACAGGCTGGTGCGGTTGTAGATGAGCTCGAGCTGCTTCCCGAGGATCTCCGATCCCTGGGGAGTCGAATCAAACCCCTCTGAGAACAGGAGCTCCCTCGCTTTCTAGGGTTTCAGGGAGGCTCACCGGAGGGACGATGCCCATCATGAAGGGGAAGAGGCTGACGAAGCCAACGTGGGGGACGAGCTGCAGCCGGGGGCTCTCCAAGACCTCTCTTCGGAGCTCCTGGATCTGGGCTTCTCCCCGCATCTCCATGAACCATTTGAGGCGTACCTGCGCAGCTCATGCGGAGAACAGGGCGGAAGATTTCCATCTCCATTAATGGCCTCAGATTGAACAGAAGAAAAAAAAAAAATTCGGGCAGTTCTCCATAAAAAGCTCTCACCTTCTCAGTGTGGTTGCCAAAATCGAAGTATGCCCCGGTGGCATTGTCCAGATGCATCTGCAGCGGTAGAGAGAGAAAGAGAGTGAGAGAGAGAGATCAAATCGAGGGCTAATCCCTGTGAAATGGTCAACGAGGGGAGGAAGAAGAACAACGCACCTGATTGAGCATCTCAAAGTCGGAGAGCTGCTGCTGCATCTCCCGATAAACCTGAGTTGCGCAGCCAGAGACTGCTCAGAGAAGGAGGCGGAGGGCCGATCGACCAGAAAAGAAAGGAACTTGCAGAGATCGAGAACCATGGGCACCTCCTGGTTTTCAGTCCCAAGGAGCTCGGCGATGGAATGCATGCATTCTGCAGCAAGAAGCATCCAGCATCTCAGGTCCACGTGGCGCTCATGATCGTCCGGGTGAGATGCCCGGGGATAATCGTCCAGTCCAGATGATAATGTCTGAAGAACGCAAGCTTAGAACAGTTAATAAATAATCGATCAAAATCAGTACAAAACCAAAAAAAAGGCAGATTTTCCATGGGGATGACGAGAAATAACCTTCGGATTCAACTCCCTGGTCGTCACGTTGTCTCGCCCGTGCCAGTAGTAGGAGTACGGATCCTTTCCTGTAATCATTTCATGGTAGAGAGAGAAACCCTAACGTTGACGAGCAGGCCATTAATGGCAAGAACACAGGGCAAGGTGAAATTTTCAATCGTTTTTATAATGCCGTTGACTTATGTGATCCGCATGCTCAGCACAAGCGTACGACCAACTGCAGAATGACCCAGTAGAGTTTGATCCAGTGGAAAGAGTTATCCAGAATCAACAGCTCCCATCCCACTGTTACCAAGATCAGGATCTTGTTACCTGATCCGATTCCAAGAAACTTGGAACCATGATCCACCTCCATCACAGATTTGGGCAATTTCCCCCGGAAAATCGGACTTGTGGGATGCTCCCAGGGATGGCAATATAAACCTTCATATTGAGCCCAGCATCATACACTGTAATTACTATCTGATCTGTCTCTATTTTTTCTTTGCAGTAGTTACAGCATAAACTTAAACCTAAGAACTCGACTAGATGATGTCTATTATTACTCGTAAAAAAATATAGCAAGCGAAATAGAGACCTAGTGAGAGAAAGACACTCAATAGTCTATAATCTGTCACTGTGATCTAACAAGCTCACTCAAATGACTGATTTTATCTCTCTATAATGTATTTGAACCTAAACCTTAAACCCTAAACACTAGCAAGTAAAAAGGAGGGCTTGCTTGACACTTGTCAGAATTTCAGATGTCATATGAAAATTCTTCTAGAGCCGAGATGACCATCGAGCAAAGTAAAAAAAAAAAAAAAAAAAAAAGAAATATTGTCACGGACTTGGAAGTACCTGATTGTGTTTTATTGAACCACCGTGTCCACGCCTCCAAACGGACGAAAGCTCGTTCCAAGAACGCAGAGATTTTCTTCGTCTGAGGAGCAGAGAACTTGTTGCCCTTTATGCCCTTCACGAGCTCTGAAGAATTCAGATAGATTCTGACCCCAATTAGACAGGATTTGAAGCACGAGCCACGGACAACTGAGGATCATCCCAGAGGAAAAAAACAGAACTGATGAACAGCAGTGTCGCAGTGAGGCTAATTACCACGTATAGCAAGAAACAGAGTCGGCGGATTCCCATTTGTGGGATGCTGGAGCACAAATTCCGGCGGGACCTTGCTGCATCGAGTCGAAAGAGCCACCTTGGTGAGAACAATTGAGATATATCTTTCATGCCTCATTTGGGTGAGCGTCTGAGCAAGGAAGGGAAGGGTGAGAGACGCCACCTTAAAGCTTCAGCCCCCAAGATCTGCTCCCGGGGAATCCATCCATCCTCGTTAATGAGATCCAGCCAGTGCCCAATAATATCCAAGCAGAGGTCAACATCCCAACGCCTGTGCCATGAACCTTTAGAAGAAGCCTGTCATAAAATCAATGGGAAAGGGATGATCCGACGACTAACCGAATAAGCAACTGGTGGAAGCCCTCATCCCATAGGAAACCCCTGGGAAAGAAGGACCGGCTGGGGACCGCAGTGAATAGAGCAGATGGCCAGTAAGGGACGAAATTATCTCCATTTTTCAGCTGCAGAAGGGAAGAACAGAGAAATATAATTATTCTGGGCTAAAAGTAGCAATAATTTAACTGCAGAGGTCTCATGGGCTTACACGCGAGCCTCTTGGAAGTGCAATCTTTGACCGCCCATAGAAGTAGCCGATGCCCCCAAGAAGGTTCGCAATGGCTGTCTTACCCACGAGAGTGGACTCCGCATCAAACTGAACCAGAAAGAATATGAATTCAGTGGGTACTGTATACTGCCGGAGGTTGAACATATCAGGTTTTAAAAATTCACCAATGTGTATTGCCCAAATTTTAGGGGGGAAAACTTTATCCAAAGACAATGGAACGGGAAGAAACTTCAATTTTCATACAAAAAAAAAGGCACCAGATTCAGTCAAGGTGAATTCCACACAATGTGGTGATAAATATCAAGCTAAACTCACGTATAATGAATATATAACGTATCTTGGTCTTGACATTGTTTTGCTTCTTATCTCCATCCCTATTCAGAAATATCCAAGACGATGTGATACATGTCACAACTGAAAGTACATGAATGATCAGCGGCTCTCCGGGATTTTTTTTAGATTCCATCCATTTTAAATAAACCATTCAGTGCAGCTCAAGAGTGAACTATGAATTGAATAACAGATCAGTTTAGATGAAAATTAGCTGCTCTGGTTTCTTGGTGTTGTGTTCAGAACCACCAAGCATGACCCTGCTGTGAATAGTCGCCCATGTTGACATAACTAAAGAGCTAAAAATCATCTACAACTAATGGAATAAACCAGAGCCAGATCCCAGGACTGAAGAAGGTTTTTCTCAGAATTTTGAAAAATCTGTAATATTGTTTAGTGAGCAAGCTGGAAATTATCGGCTAAGCTCACAAGGTTTCGAATCTGAACCAATAGGAATATCTAGTCTGACACAAAACATTAACTGAACCGAATAAACGAACATAATGTCGAAAATAAAGTGCAAATTACTGTTTTAATCTCGAGAAACATCACTGAAATGTGATAACTAATATATTATTGTTTAATTATGGATTTTTTAGAATATGAACATAATATTCCATACATTTACTCATCACTTATCAGGTTATGTCACCGAACAAAAAATTTCTGTAACAAACTACTTAAATAAATTTCATCAAAATAAGTACCATGTCATCAAAATGAATACCTTGTCTGCCAGATTGAAGGAACTAATGTACTTTTCTTCAAACTCCCTTTGTCTATCATTCAACCGATCAGACAATGCTGTCCCTGTGAACATTTAAAAACAATTACCAACATGAAAGATTTTAAGCTGGAAACATAGAAATTTTAAATGAAAAATAAAAAATAAAAAATATATGTAAAATTATGGATCAGGGAGCTACTAAATACTTATACATTATCATGCCACGAAAAAGCGGATGTACCTTCACACATGCAATCAGCCCAAGCTCATTACCTCCAAGTTAATTTCCTCTTTTCAAACATTTACACCCGCAATATACTTCTAGTGAATTTCATTGCCAATGAATCCAACAGGGAAAAGAGTTTCGCATAGATCAAAAAAGTAGATTTACTTGATGAACGATAGTCCAAGGCAAAAGTTGGCCCCTTCTATCTCAATCTAAAACTACAGGCTTTAATTTTTAGACTTGTGGCATTAAATTCTAAATAGTTCCGAGAATTCCGAGAGAAGATTGAATGTTCAAATCATTTCTGAGATGGACATAAAACTAAAGCACTTGCATGAGTCTGAGATCAATGTAAGTAACCATTGAAACCACATCTATGCCCCTTCTCTAACAAACGATCCATATGTCGAAGACTAATCTCAAGTCCTCAAAAGTGGTCAAAAGAGAAAGGAAAACCAAGAGAGGACTTGCTAAAAAGGACCAACGTTGGTCGACTCAGAAACCATGGAATTAAATCGGATAGCATACCTTCATAACGTCTTAAAAAAAATTAATAATAAAATCCAACAATCTGTGAAAGTTAGTTATAAAGGGAAACCAAAATGTAAAATTCGTACTGTTGGAGAGTTTTTTTAAACCTCTCTCTATGAAACACTTTGAATAAATGTACCTATTTTCACCCCACCCCCCATGTTCTTCTTCATCATTTTTTCCCCTCTTTCGTAAAGTTTTTCATAAACGCCTTATCACCTAATAAAATTGGTCATCCACCAGAAACAAGTCGGATCTATGGAAAAGCCTGCACGCACAGATACTTGGAATGAGGTGGGCCAAGAAATTGGAAAGAACCATGTCTCTCTCACCAGCACTAAATGTTTCTTAACACTCCAAATGCAGAAATCAGAGTGACATTAAATGATGTACTGCAATTTCTGTGAACTGAATCAAATTGCACATGAGACTGCACAACTTATGTACGATTCGCATCAATTCTCAGAGATCTAACTACTCTTTTACGTAATGAAGCCACAATAATTGCTGATCAGCCATTCCCAAGGGGATCAATTTTCTAAGTCCGAGGATTGATAAACTCATCAGAACTCAGTTGACGATAATCTCAAACCAAGAAACTGATATGGAGCAATGTTAATATGTAAAAGCATGTGTGTAAATGGCAAGCAATCTTGTGTCTGAATGACAAATATCATGGTGAAAAAAAATCTACTCAGCATGGCATTACATCCAAGTTGTGTCTGAATGACAAGCAAACCAACTTTGGCTCACAATACCTGTGAGGTTTTCTATGCGTTCTTCAACTCTTGAGTCCTTCAAATCAGTCCCGGATACAAAAGCGACATCAAACTTGAAAGGTAGCTTCGCAGATATCTGTAAAGAGGTAAAAGGAAAATATAAGAAACGGAACCAAATATTTCAAAATTATAGGTAAAAACATTATTAACTTAAAGAGGATTATCTTAAAAATGAAGGTTATGGATGACGCAATCTTAAGTGCAGGTCATCAAAGTTATTGTATGATATAATTCAAAGGTAATATGTCATATATTAATTAATGGGGAACCATCATAACACGTTTCCCGACGTGTGAACTGAATTTTGAGCTTTATCATATAATCGGCAATACAAAAGCGATGCACATGGTTCAAGAGGAACCATCCATTTAATATCATGCTAAAAATATCAGGACAGAAAACTCAAAATCAAGCGAGAATGAATGCAATGGTCCGTCCATCCTTGTAATCGCAGATTTTCTTCTAATCAACACAGGATTATTATTCTAGTGCATCAGTTTCTGCGGAACAACTGAAGTTTCTCATAGAAAGAATTTACAACATAGAAAGAACGAGCCAATTTGATCACAAGGTCTTCACTACATGCATAGTTTTCAGGTCCCGTAAAAAAAATACCTGAAAGAATAAAATATTCGGAAGCTTTTCAGTCGTATCAGGTAGCTCTAACTTTCCTATTCTTTGTGCCTGTAAGTTAAACCGAAAATAAAGACAATATATAAGAAAAAATGTTTCAAATGCAGCATAATGAAGAAGAGAACATTTTTAATGAAGCACAATTCTTGCCTTCGCAAGAATTTTCTAATTTAATCCAATCTCACTCACATTGAATGCAAGCGCACTAATCAGCAGTTCAGTTAAATTGTGGATGTGTGGAGTTCTAGACCCAAAAAAATGGGTTTCCAGGCTATCCTGCAAAAATAGGTAAATATAGGTCAACTGAAAAATTAAAAAGGCAAGACGTATCTTGAAGGGGTTAATGATAGCCTAATGTAATTCATGTAAATCAATGAAAACTATCGCCAGAGAGGCATTGGATAATTGGAAATTCCATATCTACCTTGAGATGTCAATGCCCATGGAAGTATTCTATGTACACAACACGTTACGAGCAAATACACCACAAGCATTTTCCAACAATAGGCAGGAAAATTAAAGAATATGACCGGAAAAGCAACGCAAGCAATTCTGCATGATCCATTGTCAATTGTTTGGAATTTAAGCCTATTCATCATCAATTCTTCTTCACACAATCAACTGCAAAAACCTTTATAACGACTTATAAGCCTCTGCTAAGAGCAAAGAATACTCCCCAAAATTTTCAATAACTAGACTTCAAAAATTAATCGAAATGAATAATATGATCTCTTCAATCAATTGAATAGTGTTTCCCTATGCATTACTCTGCCCTCTTATTTTCTGTGGAGGATAGTTTACTGCTAACGAATTACTCGTTTTCCATATCCAGAAGAATGTGTTCCAAGATTCTAGAAAAAAATTTTTGCAATAAGACTAAGTCCTGTACTGAAGAATCTTGGTGTTTGAGTTATGTTGAAACAATATGCGAATGTTTTTGTGCGGCTAAAAGCGTTTTTGAGCCAATCCTTTGACAACAATGAGTCCCATTTTAAATCACAACCTTGGCCTAATATCTTGCATCCTCAAACTTCTATATATAGACACTTAGGAACCAAAGGCCGTAATAAGTCAGTGCATAAATATTAAATCTGTTAATGAAATCAGTGAACTATATTCTCGCGTTTTCAAACGAATTGATGGATATATGTTCTACGAAACCTAGGATATTTCAGTTGAGAGAATAATTAACAATGAAGTTCGAATTGAAAGACAATGAGCTTGTTCCAGCCCAAATTAATGGAGTGTTAAAACTCATTTCCTAAGGCAACATCTAAGGGGCTCGACCCATAATAGAACATTCATCTAGCTACACTGAGTGAAAAAATTGTTTGCTTTTGAAAAGATTACACCTCCATTGCCAGGGGATGATGTCAAACAACTAGCTGTTTCAGTCATTTTGAATTAAACCAGGAAAAATATAAAAGGAGTAAACACGAGGTTTGCAGGAACCTCAATCAAATAAATAATTTGAACCCAAAAAATGATCGACAGAAACTTTTAAAAATAAATATAAATAGAGAGAAAATGTTGGATTAAACTATAAATGCGAGTATGAAAATAATAAATAATTAAAGGGTGTCCTGTTTCGCACTGAATTTTTGGGGACCTTGCAAAGGATTGCCTCGAACACAAATATTCAAAAGCTGAATCGGGAAACACTTGTGTTGCCCTCTCTTTGAGTTAATATCTTAGCTGTGGAGGTGACTTCTAGAGATAGGCCTGTTTTGTCAAATCCAAATATTCACTAAACCAAATATTTCTACCAATTTCTACATCTACCTTGGTGTTGCTCAATATATCCATATCTTCTCATTATGACAGAATTTTCTTTTGAACATGAGGAACCTGCAACCTTCTTCGAACTTCAAGGTTAAATTAAATTCAAGAGAATTTTAGAGGTGCGTTAACTTTTATTTTTCTCCCTTTGACAGGGCTCCCTTGTCTACCATTCAGCGTCCACAGCATGAGTGACGTATCCGAGGAACGAATGAAAATAAAATGTCATTATAGAGCTTCTAAGATTTGCTTTCCCCATCAAGAATTCACACAGAGAGGCCAAAATTGCAAAATTGAAAACCAGGGGAAAGAAAATAGATGTATGTCCATGGGTACCCTAAGAGTAAGGAAGTGTCAATAAATTATCTGGCAAGGTCAAGTTCTTTGGAGCGGTCAACGGGAATTCTCAATAACATGCTTGTCGATTCCAGCATGACCCATGTCAAATTATTCCACAGAAGCCTGTCACGCCACTGGCATGCATCCAGAGCCATTTTTCGGACCCATATCCTCCTTCAAATTTTTTTTCGACTCTGTAGCTGATCTATTTCCCTCTGACAAAATATAAACTATCTTGAGCAAATTATTTTTAAACTAAGGCAGGGCATGAGCTGCAGTCATTTTGTTGGACATGACCCTTTGATATCACTTCGTACACATCAAGAGAAACAGTTAGAAGACTCAAGACAGTCTGAACAAATCAAATGGTCCTTTCGTCTTTCATACTGTCTTCTGTCAGAAAGCATTGTGTTTAAATCACACCTTCAGCCATATCTGAAATGCTATTCTCCTCTTCCGAAATTTTCCCCACTATGCAGTTTGCATTCACCAGTGAGCATATATAACCAATAGTATGCAGGAAAAATAGCTAATTATTATCCACTGAGATAAAAAATACCACATTTCATTATCTGCGAGTTGTTCAATAGTCTGCACCTTTGAGGATAGACGAAGCTCCCAACCGCCGACATCCTTTCGGGAACCGGAGGTCAAGAGCATTTGATCACTAAATGTAAAGCCATCTTGGCCTATGCTTAAGGGATTCCCTGCTTCATCAGCAAGGTAGAAAAAAAGATGGGAAATTCCCCATTCCACGTCGTCCAAAGAAGACCTGCAAAGGGCCAAAAGAAAATGAAGGGGGGTGGTGAGTATCAGCTACAAACGAATTCAGATGCTTCTTTCATAAGAACGCAAGAACCGCGAGGAATATGGAAATTAGCCCTTCAGGAAATCACGGACTTTAGTGCTCATCACCCAACATGTTCCTCTGAAAAACGCAATTTTGGCAGGTGATAAAACGAAAGAAATAGAAAGACCGGAAGAACTCATGTAACTGGGGGGCAAAACTGTGGATTTCGAAATGAAAACATAAAAAATAAAATTAGTAAATGGAAATAAGGCAATCAAATCAAGAATTTACTTCTCACTGTCTGCTTCAACCCTAACAGCCCAGTCTCCTCCATACCCACTGCCATGTCCTTTCATTTTTATGAAACTA
>CM046536.1:1997500-2115000 GCA_024713555.1 Spirodela polyrhiza
AGAGAGAGAGAGAGGATGGTGGGAATAAGTGAGAACAGGAAAGGAAGAAGGCAAAGGCGCCAGGATAGATGCGCCGACTATCACACGTGTGGCCTGGGTGGGCGGGCTTCTTCGAGTTCCGTCTGAAGACGAGGCTACGTGCAGAGAGAGAGAGAGAGAGAGGGGAGGAGAGAGTTCGCTGCATTAAATCTTGTTGGGAAGAGCGAGCACACCAAACGAGAGCTTTCGGAAGCCCGAACCCGAAGCCGATTTTCGTCCTCTCAAAAAATAGTCAGCAACTGATGAACAGAATCCTTGGCCTTGATCACATTATCGAGATTTGTTTCCCAAATTAATTTAAACCAAACCCAATATACGGTTAGTTAACTAGACCAACGTACCTGAACAAAAACTTCACTCTCTCTCTCTCCATACTTGTCTAACATCCACATGCATAGAAGAGAGAGAGAGAGAGAGAGAGAGAGAGAGAGAGAGAGAGAGACGACTCTCTCTCAGGCCTGGGGCCAAACCTAATGTCAAGTCACTGAGCATAATCCTCCCCCATCGTTGCGTTTCTTCACGCAATCAATCGCTTGCGGTGGAAGACGGACGACCCATAGGCTCTATCTCCTCCACGACAAAGGCGTGAGTTCCGGCAACGTGCCCCTGAGGTCACGTTTTCTCGGCGGCGGCGGCGCCGCCGCCGGGCGCCCGCTCTTCTCTTGCCGCCGGCTACATTCCTTCAGATGTGAAGGGAGGGAATGAGAGAGAGAGAGAGAGAGAGAGCAATCTAGTTTTCTGTGAACTTGATTTCGAATCTCTTTTTGGGAAAATTCGGATCATTCCCACTTGATATGAGGATAAAAAATCCATTTTTTTCTCATGAGCAGGCATTCTCTCTCTCTCTCTCTCTCTCTCTCGGTTTCATTCGGCAACTGTAGTCAATGGCTCCTATCCGTCATGGCGAAATCTGCTCTGAAGACGTGCTTCATCATGTAGATTCTAATGATCCTAACGCAGATGTTTCTCACTCTAGGCTTTGGAGAGAGGGAATGGCCACGTGAGATCTCATGCAAAGGAAACTCCTCGGCCTTGCTGCATCTGGAGTCTTTGACTTTCTTGACTCAAGAAGAAAATAATCCCCTGCGCATTGTCAACGTTGACTCTATTTAATATTAATTACCGCGATAGTTGACTTTATTAATGTGTAATTATCACATAATTTAAGAGTATAAATATTAATTTGGTAATGTTCAGGATAATTGTAAATGAATAATATTTTCTGGGCATATATGAAAAATACGCACATTCCTTGGGATTTTCTGGCTTTTTAGGGCTTCGGCATTTTCTCATAGAGCTTCTGGGCAATCGACGGCGGCGACAGAGAATCCAATTTCTGCCTCTTCTTCCTCCTCCCTCGGGGCTTGAACGGGGCCAACGAGGGCTTCGATCCAGTTGGCGAATTGTGTTTCTGCGTCTTCATCTGATGAGGCAACTGATCGGACGTTGAAGCCGAGAAGGAACGAACATCAGGCTTCTGCGATCCGTCTACCTCTTGAAAGCCAGGTCTCCGTTCCCGCCTCCTGGTTCCAATTGATTTGGTGATCACGGCCGGATCGATTGCAGATCGCATTCCTACTTGCGGGGGGAGAGTTTCAGGCCCTCAAAGGTCGTTGTTCCAGGAAAGGAGAATCTCGGATCTGGCCATCGGTCTCCTCGGGAAGCAGATCTCCAAAGGTTCGTAGACCATTTCATTGCTGTGGTGCCTTTGTCATTTCATCCAAGGGTTTAATAGAGATTTCAACGAAGCGGGTGATTGTTTGCGCGTCTACATTAATATATTCCTTATGAAGGTGATCATTCGTTTATAATTTTATGAAAGGCCTATCCATAAAGATTTTTTTACAAGGAAAATGAATTACAGGCTGGTGGATGACAGATTAAAGGGGAAGATTACACCGAGAGCGTATAAAGTGTGAAGAACATATATGCTAATTATTCAAGTAGGTGGTACCTTCTGCGCTCCTCTTTCCATGGCATTTTGATCCAGAAAAAGAAACAATTTTCAACGGGGCCTTTCTGGCATTGTTACAAGAAATGCTAGAGTTCCAATCCATGCGGTTATGAGATAAAATCTGTCCGGGGTTTAGGCTTGTATGAGAATTAAGTAAATTATGTTTTTTTTCTGTGACCCAGCCATTCAGGATCACATATATCCAAGAAATTATCTGATTATCACATAATCAAGTGATTGAAGAGTAACCACTGAAGAATAAATTATGTAGGGGCAGTGATCAAGATCATCAGTGCTTCAGATATACACAGTAATGATATACAGCTAAATGTTCAGGAACCACCAAAACTGCATTCTGGTAGCGTCACTTTACTCACCGGACTATAATTGCCATGGGGAAACATATTTATTGCAATAAAAAGGGATGATCTTACAATATTTCCACTTTGTGACAATAAAGACCTGTAGATGGCGCCTGTTTCCGGAGGAAGAAAAAAAAAAGCAATGCATGTTTCTCTGTAGATTCGTCAAGACCGAACTATGGAATTAATGTTGACAGGAGATAGATAATGTACGGACCTTACAGTGAGGCAGCAACAAAGAGCCTCAGTGAAGACTTGGCCAAGACCTTATGAACCATTGTGAAGGAATACCTGATTTAGTAGCATGTATATGTGTGTGATAAGAACCCCTGAGCAACCGAAAAATGAGATCCCACAATTTTGTGAAGTGGGTGGCCTGCAACTCCTCTCTATACGGCTTAGCATGACCGACCCAAGAGCATATCTATCATATATACTCGTCTCACCCGTGACCAGTGGTCGCATAGGGGTTCCATGAATGGATGTGAAGATGTGTGGAGTTCATTGTGAACGAGGGATCAGTAGAAGAAATTTCAGAGTATGCTTGGCGTCAGTGTTTCACTTAATCTTTTCCGGATATGGATCTGTCCAGCATTCGTCTTCATCAACTGCATCACTCCACCTCTCCTTGAAAATCTCCAATTCGGCTGCTGATCGCAGTCTTACCTGCAAGATTATGTGTGGAGTTCATTGGAAGGGAGGGAGAAAGATAGCAGTCATCGGCTCTTTAGTCCAGTCATTTAGCATATTCTGAGTAAGATAAATCCTTTCAGTGCTTTCTTGGGATTATAATATGGTAGTCAGATTGCATGCTTCGGACAATAAACACAATTTTTCTGATGATTTTATAAAATCTATATCAGCCACTACATGCAGAACTCCACACCAACTAATATTAGAATGAGTTGGAATAGAAAAAGCGAGGTCTAAAAGCTTTCAATGTTTGTCATCGTAAGAGATAAGAACCCTAGAAAGCTGAAAGATTGAAACGGCAAATAAAATATCTGAAATAACAGTAGCACACTCGCGATTTAATTACTGCTTACATTTAACCTATCTTCATTGCCGTAGGATGTTCCAGATGGAACCTGTAGGGAGAAATATATCAGAAAATTACACAAAAAAGGGATAAATCTAAGGTGAGATAGTTTAGAATTGCATACCTGCTTTTTCGAGTCAGATGAATCTTTCACCTGAGTATGAGAACTGGGTGCTTGCTCTGGAGCTAACTGCGTGATAGGCAGCATTCTTATCAATGAAAGGGCTTATGGAAGGCAACCTTATAGAATATTTTATTTGCTAAGATAAATTCTCATACACAAGGCAATATAAATCATATGAGTTAACTCCAAACGAAGTTGAGCGTGTTATAGAGGAGGATAATCCTTTAAAAAAGTCTGGTCACCAACTGGGTTCATGAGAAATGACCTGACACATGGCTGTGAAAAATCACCACTGAAAAACATTTTAATGGAAAATGATACTGAATCCGTTGCACTCGCAAGGCTAAAGGTGATGCAAAAACTAGCACCCAAAAATCAAATCCATACCTTGTAGAGATCAAAACCTCCCAGTGTAGGAATACCCTTGTGGACAATATACTCAGCATCCACCACACCGATGGTTTTAGAGCGTTCACCCTGCAAAAAGTGGTCAGATGTTCTTTCTTACTTCAGAGATATACATGGAAATCATGGTTAAAGCATCACCTGGGCACAATAGCCAAGCTTGTAGTCCAGACCCCATGCATGAATCAGATCATTCTGAATTAAAGAAAACAAGATATAAATGTAGATGGTAGGTGCTCAGATTATATAATTTTGAACAAGCCTGGTTGAGAATAATATTTGGTTGATATTAACTGTCACGTACCTGGATCATATGCCATACACAACGCCAAGCAGCTCTTGAGAACACAGGAGCCATCATCTCCACCCAGCTGTAAATCAGATACAAATCAAATAACTTCCACATGTGTATGCAGAATGGATGCAGAGAGCCTTTTATTTTCGAAAGTGGATGGCAAATCAAGATCTCCCTAAGAACTTAACCAGGCCATTCCACCGATTCTCACTATTTTTCTAATATTTCTTCCTTTACATGAATGTACATTGCTTTTGTTGTCATATTAAATACATTTTCATTGGCAGAAACCACGTTACATGTTATGATTTCTCCTCTAGATTCAGTGTTCAACCAACTTATGATTCACAAGACTGCCATTCCTACTGTTTTCAAATCTCCGATGCAACCTCTTTATTCTTTTCAGATTAATGTTTAATTGATCTGCCAGCCAAATGCCAGCGCCTCTGCAAAATAAAAGGCCACCTCACCCTGTGCATGGAGGACCCGTGCTGTTCCCATAACATCTGGAACCACCACTTGATTTGTAAAATCTCCTGTCAATGTGAAACAAAAGGGAAGAGTTAATCCTACCAGCTTAGATCACAGTAAAACACAACACAAAAAATTATTATTATTTACCAGGGAAAACGAAAAAAAAAGGGGTAAACCTGTGGACTTTATTTCGTCTCTGACGGGCAGTGATAGGATAATGAACCTTGAGTCCCCTCGTGGTGTCCAAGGCTGGCTGTGATATCTCCAACCCCTCATCTTGAACAATCGATAAATACCTATCAGTAAACCAAAGTAAACACCATATTAAGCGGTCAACCCCTGAAATCTATCAGCTGACACTATGGCGCATCACACCGCCACCCACCGTCCAGGATTAAAGTTTTCAACCCCGAGGTCTTCATCCCAGAGAAATATGTAGCTATATTCAGCAACTATGTCTGGATGTAAGAATCGCTTTGCAAACCACCTGTGGACATGAGTGAAGACTATCATGCCCCAGTTTAATTGTACCATTTATAGGAAATGTGACCATTAAACCATATAACTTGGGGAAGAAATATGGTTAATACCATTTTGTCTGATTGATAGCCGACACATGAAGAGCATTATCACACCAACGAAGGTCCCGCCACTCATCCACAACACCATCATAATGGAAGAGAATGACTCTGAAGTCATCAGCCAGGAACTGCCCCGAGATGAAAGATTGATTAGATTAATCAGGATATTTCTGTGGGCTGAACACTGGAATGGGAAATAATGAAAAATCACGGCAATGCTTTTGAGCTGTGCCTTCTGAACAATCTGGTCAACGCCTTCTTTCTGCTTTATCCCTGCCGGAATGGCTAGCAAGTTCTTTGGAGTATCTGAATTTCTCTGGTGTTGTAGGCATCAAAATCACATCAAATGGTGAAAAATCTCCAAAGCCAGACATAAATTATATCTGTGTTTCAGCAAAAAACAGAGCCTTCTTTTGTGCACCTTTATTTTTGGAGACCCATACAATGGCTGCATCTCCAAATCAGATGTTCTGCTTACAATGCCTCTGGGCAATGCTTCACTTCCTCGAGGCGGGCATCGGCTCTACAGTGAAAGGAGATTCATGATTGGTCAACCAACAAAGAGTAGGCCTTCATGGTTCCCTCACAGAGGTAATGGAAGAGACAAACCTCACAACTTTTAGATGCAGACGCCATTGACTTCATCGCTACCCATCTCGGCATCCTCTGAAATATGCCCATAAGAATATTCCACACCAATGAACCAACTCCAAATTAGAAAATTAATAGAACAGGAAATAATTCCTTCTAAAAATCATTTAACAGCTCAAATTAGAATAATTAGTTTTCTCACGATAAAAAATAGAAAAAAATTGATTTTGCCACCATTTGAACCTCAGTTGCTTGAACCCTAAATGCCAGTCTGTGTCATCCTGCAGCTAGAAAATTTTCTAGATCACTCTACAGGTATCTGGGTTTGTGTGGTGCCAAGAGAGGAATCTGAGGCTCCAGACGGCCAATTGAATAGTCAATTAACTATCAGGACAGAATGAGCTCCTACTGGGCCCTATTTCATAGTGAGAATCATATTCTTCAGGAAAGTATTTTTTATGCTCTCCATTTTGCATTTTTTTTGTTTGATATTTCCAACAAAATCTCTCTGAAAAACATCCAAATAATGCTTTCTCATGGATGCTAATTTCGTAAGAGAAGAAGGCTCCAGATATGTTCACAGCCAGATGGAGCTGAAGGGGGGGGGGGGGGAATCTCACCATTCCATTTTCAGTGGCAATGAAGACGCATCCGATGGAGAAAAGCAGGAAGATTGCAGTGACAGTGGGCAAAATGCTGAATGAGCACGCCTTCCTATTTGTGGTATGATCTGTCGGCATGACTCCCTGCGATCATGAAACAGCTCATGTTAATAATATTCATCAAATAATCCCTTCTGGGAGAATTACAGAAGCTATGGCAGCCTCACTCTTAACACAGAAGCCATGAATCAAGAGCGCTGGAAGAGATAATATGGATCATAAATCAGCTACCGAGACGGATCTTTCTTTGGTAAACGTATAGTTTTTTGATAGAGAGCAAAAAAATTAAAGAAACGGTCGGATACAAATATATATTTCATGAAAATATGTTTTTGTAAAATCATTTTGATATTAAAATTATTTCGCAAAATGATGATCTGAACGGCAAACTGGGTAATGAAAGGCAGAATTCCTTCATGAATGCTTTTGGCAGCAACCCAGAGAGATAAAAACAGTTTGAGAGTGAAAAATAATCCCCGACCAAGTAACTTGAGCCATCAACTGGGTAATGTCGACCACTAAATATTTTTATGAAGGCATTTTTTGGGCAACAACCCAAAAAGGAAAAAAAAGTTTGATAGGAAAAGTGTTTCGGAAATTGTAATTGCAGGAATCAAACTGCAAAAGTTTTCAGTAACCACCCAGAAAGAAAAAACACTTTAATATCAATATTATAATCCTGGTCATTTTAATCGAATTTTCACATTTTTGAAAGCGCTTTTTTTTACAGAACTCAGAAAAAAAAAGAAGCTGTGAAATCCATATGATCCAGGTGGGCGATGGCCTCACATAGATAGACTGGGCTTCAATCACCCCGAATGAGCAGATTTAGAAAGGACAAGCGTGGGGACGATCAGAGGAGCGGAATCGTGTAGAAAAAACGATCAGAAGATGGCGATGAGACGAATCCACCGGGAATCGGAGCTCGTCGTTGCAAGAACAAGGAAGGTTTTTTCTTCTGAAGGAAGAAGAAAACGAAGATAGACGGCTAGATGGAAGAGGAGGAGGGGAGAAGCGCAGGAGGGTCAGAAGAACTAACGCCATGAGAGAAGTTGGAAGCACTCCTCCACGAGAACCCCGGTAAGGCCTGCCAGAAAAGAGAGAAATTATATCGATTCCCAGCCGTAGAGGCAGAAGAGCGATCGAGAGAGAGAGAGAGAGCTAGAGAGAGAGAGAGAGAGAGAGAGAGAGAGAGAGAGAGGGAACCCAACTTACCATGAGCGCCTTCTGCATAGGAGTCCCTCAGAAGCGGCGGCGGCCCATTCATCCGAATGGAGAAAACAAGGGATGGATGGCAGCAGTGTAACGTAAGATGTGAATGACGCAATAAATGCCACCGAGTAATGGCTGACAACCTCCGTTCTCGGAGCTCGGCGGGGCGAAGAGATTGAAAGACCCACTCGCGGAGAGAGAGAGAGAGAGAGAGAGAGAGGAGACCAGAGGGCCTGGCCTGTGCCGCCGGCCTTCACCGCTGGCTCTTTCCTCCCCTTTTCTAGCTCCGAAGCTCGTAGATACCAAACCCACAAGCCTCCCAGGGATACATTGAAAAAGCAAGGCGAATGGGTTTAGATAGAGACACAGTCAGAGAGAGCACACAGTGGGCAGACCCGTGTGCCCGACCTCCGGCCAGCTATCAACCAGAGAGAGGACAGTGAGGAGAGAGAGAGAGAGAGAGAGAGCAAAGCAGCCCGGGCGACGGCAGTGGCGGGGATGGCGGCGGCGCTTGTGGGTCCCTCCCGGCGGCGGCTCCCGCCACCGTTAAACACCTCTCCGTGGGCTCCGGCGATGAGAGAGAATCCTCCAGCCCTGGTCCACCCCAAGACTTCAGCTTCCCGCCGCCATTCCTTCCCCTCATGCCCCTCTCACCATCCCCTCCCCAGAGAGAGGGAACCAGGGATACAATTGCAATATATTTCTCATTTTGAGGGCCTTTTCGGCAATCACCTCCATCGGACGTGCGGAGTGGCACGCCCGTAAATAACGGAGCTCCTCGTAGTGGGCCCCCTGCTGCAGTCATGGCGCGTCGTGGGAGGGCATGAGGTAATTATTTCTAAACTTGAGGGGCATTTTCCTTGAGTCCGGCACCTTTCCGAAAGTGTGGCCCACCAGCCGAAGACACGCCGCCGACAGGAACATCCGTCTTAAGGCAGACCAGATCAGCAGCCGTTGACCGACATATGCCGGGGTATTTCCAAAAATGGCCCCAATGATATTCAGCTGACAGAAAGATGGTTCTCCATATGACGTCATCCACCGCGTAAATCGGGGGTATTTAGGGAATAAACTAGAGGGAGTAGTTCAGGACGGCACCCGCCAAAGAAGTTTAATTTGGATAAGGTTGGGGGTATTTTGGGGATTACGTCCTCCGAGGATTTTTCCATAAAAGGGAATAACGGCGGATTCTGGGTTCCCTCTTTCGGATTTCTTCAAACGGCGGCTTCCTTTGACGAGAAGAAGCTCGGAAAAAATAAATAAATAAATAAATAAATAAATAAATAAATGGGCCGAAGATCAATCAAATATCTTGCGAGGATTCGAGCCCAATTTAGGAGGCGTCTAGCCAACCAGGCTGGAAATTTTGTCACATAATTGGTTGACCTCGCTATATCGGGAAATTATATTTTCCCAAAATGTCCCTCTCTCTCTCCTCTCTCTCTCTCATGATCTCCCAGCGAAGATTGCGGGGGGAATCATAGAGAAGCCCCACGCTAGGCCCTCAATTTTGTACCCACGTGCCTTGATTCTCAGTCCGTTCCTCTCTCTCTCTCTCTCTCTCTCTTTCTCTCTCTTCTCTCTCTCTCTCTATATATATATATATATAAACCTCTTACGGCGACGTGTGCTCATCATCATCGGTTAGCAGGCCTTTGACGTACCGGCGCCTTGAACGGCGAGCCTCTGCTAGGGGCAGAACGGGAATGATACTGACTCCAAACAAGGCTAAGATGGAGCCCCCCTCTTCAAATGCCCAGAGTTGACCCGTTCTATGCACCTATTTAGAGAGATAGAGAGATAGAGAGAGAGAGAGAGAGAGAGAGAGAGAGAGATAGATAGATAGAAAGAGAGAGAGAGAGAGAGAGAGAGATAGATAGATAGAAAGAGAGAGAGAGAGAGAGAGACCAGTAGAATTTACGAGTCATGTTCTAAAAAATCGCAACATTATTTTATAAGTCATTTTTAATGTTTTAAGAACAACTAATATCTAAATAGATTTTGCACCAGATAAGGCTCTAGGGAACAAAAGAAAAAATCCGAATTTTCTTTTGTAATAAATATGATTCAACAATATAAATAATCCTTCAATAGGGGTAAGTCAATCAATTAAACATTTTTCAGTGACATATTACCATGTTTAAATTACTTTTTTGAACAATGATGTTCCTTTTACCAATAAAGAGCGGGATTATATTTTTCAAATGTAACTATAATTATCCAAAAAAATAATATTAGGCAAATAAATATCCCAATAAATTACTGAAAAATAACTATTAAGAGGAGAATTAAAGGCCCAAGTGAAAAGGAAATGGCTATATTTCACAAGTATCCCCATGTTCTAGATACACTCCTTAAATATTTTGTCATTAAACAGCCATAATTCACATACCAAGAAATAAAATGATCAGATCAGCCATGCGTGACCCAAAATCTCATCCAAAGCAGATGATCGGAAGCAGGCAAGAAAACAATCAATCAATCAGTCAATTTTTATTGAGGTCGGTTAATCTGAAGTGCAATCCCATTCTGAGGGGGATGGAACTGAATCACCCACAACACAACTAATAATCCGCATCAATTTCTGAGAAATATCAGTATTTCCCAATCTAAGATCTTTAAGAGGGCTGTGAATGCATGCCGATGATAGGACTTTAAACCCAAAATAGGGAGGGGGGAAAAGGAAACGACTGTGACTGTACTGGGTTATTTTCTGTCCGTGTGTTAGGTCAGCCCTCCAGTCTATCTGGGATATCTTCTTCCCCTTTAGAAATAATGTTCAAGAAGGTCTTCCTCACCTGCTTGATGGCGTGGGAGGTCTTCTTCGCAGCTCCTTCCACCACAGGCTGAAGAGAGAGGTCGGGCAGGTTGGCCCGTTCTTGAATCATGGCTGCAGGATTCAGCATGAGGGTGTCATGAATTTGCCTGAGAAGGAGAAGAAGAAGAAGAAGAAGAAGAAGACAGGAAGTGATTCCCCCTCCCCCCCAGATCTTGAATGCATACTCATCGTTTGATGCCGAGCCAGATGGCCAATCTTTCGGATTCCAGCTTCTGCTGCTTGCACCGCCTGCGCTGATTTGCTGACGCCGTCGGCAATCTCCTGGCTGGATTGCACAGGCTTCGATTGCTCAAGAGATTGTTCGGCACGTCCACTAAATAATTTAGCAAGAGAAAGACAGAGGAAGAGAGAGATAGATACATAGATACATAGATACATTAGAGAGAGAGAGAGAGAGAGAGGAGAGAGAGAGGCACACGTACGGAACTTTCAAAAATGGTTTTTTCTCAAACCCTTCAACACAGAGAATCTTTTGGATCCTACTCTGAGTTTTGGCAGGTTTGGTAGTGTTCTCTTGATCTAGCAGTTGGTTTAGTTTGCTTGAGTATCTCTAGAATCGGTCTCACTCATCTGGATCAGCCTTGATAAACCCCATTTTCCACAACAAAGAGATCTTTCCAGATCTGGGCAACGAAAAAAGGATCACAGATCACTCAATTGGACCCACTTCTTTCCACTCAAAGGGAACGATTTCTAATTTGAGAACAAGAAAAAAAGACAAAATTTCTACCGATGAATTGATCTCTATGAGATTTTCTACGAACCCTCTTGTGTCCCACGACTATGCACTTGGATCCTAAAAGTTGACTGTTGACCAGGGCTGCACCTGGATCCTGAAGATGATGTTCTAGGGCCCATAGACGACCTAGGATAATAAGGCATTTATCATGTTGGTGAACCATCTCTCGAGGAAAAATGAAGAGCCTGACAGATTGAAAACACCCTCTTCATCAGACAATAGAAGGGATATAAGTTCAGAATGGACATATAAAATACAGGAAGGGATATTCTTTAATTAGATGGCTGGCATAGTACCTGGGCCGATCGGCATTAACTGAATCCGAACAGAACTCATACATCCCAACTGGAATTAATTAAATTCCTTATTTAAAAAGCTTCCCATAACGTCCATCTGATTGCAATGATAACATGTAGAATGCTAAAACATATGATCTTGTTGAAAGGCAAGGACGAGATGAAGGTAATGTTGATTCATGAGGAAATAACTTATGATGAGAAATTAGTCATCAATCTAACTTTTAAAATACATAAACCTTCAATCATGCAGAGAAATATTTTCAGGAAACAAGCAAAGCAATTTCAATGGAAATGATTAACTGGTGACAATGAAAAATACAACAACATCATAGGGCTGTAAAAAATATAGATAAATAGTTGCATTATCACTGAGGAAAAAGATTATAGAGTTCTTGATTTTGGTCACAGGAAAAAGATAAGGTGAAGGTACATCAAACTCTTCAGTTAAAAGATAAAATAAAAACACAAAGTTTAACCTAGCTGAACGCTGCTAGATATAGGATAATAACTAAAAAAATCAACAATGGATTAAACTTTCAGTCGTAATCACCAGGAAATCAAGTAAATATTTCAACATGTTGACCGAAATTCAACAACATAACGACTTAGGAGATTGCAGATGGAACTCATGAAGTAAAAGATTTCTTACATGGTTTCACCTATCTCGTAATATTTCAGGGTGATCGCTTTGAACATCACACACTGGATGAAGAACAACATTTTTCATTAAAGTATTGGCACTTGCTTTGTTACCTTAAATCACTCAGTTCTAGAGTAAGATCACTGATCTCCATGCCAGAGAGTCTAATTGCAGCCATGGTACTAGGAAGCTCCACCCGCGCAGTATCTGCTAATTTTGCAAGAGATATTGCAGCTCTCCTTATTGCCTAGCGAAGTAAGGGCGAGCGATTGGAATTAAATTCAGGTATACCAGAAGTTGGTTAGCAAGAGAAAAGTAATCCAAAAGAGAGCACTTTACAGCTACGAGCTAATACATAAAAAAATCACCTCAATTAGGGGAAACATAAAGTCGTTTCATAAAATAATTAGCAATAACAAGACTACGAAATCCGTTTCTTTATTGTGATTTTTTTAGGACAACAAATCTTCTAGAAACCTTAGGATACTGACGGAAAAATGATAATCGCCAATAAGAGGTGAAATATGGTAAAAACAAAAAAGTTACATGTTGAACTCCTGACCAGTGAATTATTATTCTGGAATCTGCTTCGGCCAGAGGAACATATGAACAGCTATTTGGCCAGCTCAAAACCTTTCTTGAAGGAAGGATAACAAGAGAGTCCCCCAAACTAGTTTGTTCCATAAATCTTTTAAGGCATTAAATGACTCTAAATAAAACTACAATAAACAACGGCACTGACAGGGTCAGCCACCACAGAATATCAAAAAGCCCATGCGAGATGACAATTCCTCATCACAAGTTAAGGCAAACTATAAGGAAAAATGATATCTATCCATGTTGATCATTCAAGACAACCAAGAAAAACTCAAAGATGCACCCAGATAACTAAAGCTAAGTTTCTTGAAACAATGTATTCGTCATGGCAAAAATCATGAACAAAGCACACAGTGGACGGAGCAGCTCAGTTATCCCATGCAGAATGATATCCAATGATGGTATGCTAATTGCAGAAAGCCACTCACAGGTACAGGGCGATTTTCAAACACAATGTCTAGAAGTAACCAATGCATGAATTGGACATTAAAAATTCATTCCAATGGTGGAATCAAGGAAGCACCACATTTACATCATTCGTGTTAACCACCACAGTAGTGAGGAGAGCACGAATGGTGAAGTTTCTGCCAGATGTATGATGAACCATAACCCCCTATACGGTGTTGTCAGGTATCCGTTTAATAAAAATTTGGGAAGAGAAATGCCCATAAAGGTCTAATCAGATCAGCACGACCTTTTTATTTCGTGAGCTAATCTCAAGAAATCAAGAAGAAATACCTAAAAAATAACCCTTAATTTTTGTGTCGGGGTATTAAATCTCTTAGAAAAACTTTTGTTTTGAAAGCCAAAAAAGAAAATGAAATCCATTGTGAAAAACGTTGCAAGATATAAAAAACCTCACTGCAAAGGAAAGTTAATTGCAAGCGATCAAGCAGTTCGATGATGCACATGGCTATAGCTTCTGCGCATAGTTTTATCTTAACTTCAGATAAAACGCAAAAATGGCCTTATGTCATGAGACTTTCACCTTCTATCAAGGAAATGAAGCTTCAGTAACTTACAAAAAGTGTAGGAACAGTTGCAATCACCAGACTGGTAAACGCGACGGAAGTCTGCAGAATTCAAAAGGTAACATGTCTGATCAGTGGAAACCCCGAAATTTCATTTTGAGCCTAACTTGATAGATCGGTAAGATCGAGGAATGATTCTCAAACCGGAGGATTAATCTATGAGAGATGCGAATCAGTACAATCCGAAAGAGTTCATCCAAGACCAACAGAAAAAATGAATGGCAAAAGAAAATGGAAAAGGAGTCACTAGAAACAAGACAAGAGTTCGCACCGTGCATGCGATAAAGGCCAAGACGAAGAATGCCTGGTCACCGTGACTCATCTTGAACGATCGCAGCTGCACTGGTAAACTAGGGCTTCCGATTCCTACGCTGATCTCCGCGCCGTCGCGTTCTGCATCCACACCGGATTCGACTTCGAGCGCAACTCCCTCCGTCTCCGAAGGTTCCCCCTTCATTGTCGTTCCGGCTTCCGCAGGAGACCCAGCCGCGTGGCAGCAGACCTTCAACGCACCGTGAGACCGCGGGGACGTCTGAGATCCCCCGGCAAGACGAGTCCATGTACAGCGCGGGCGAGCGGGAGCTGACCAGCGGCGCCAGGATGAGGGGTGGCCCCGATTAGAGGAATTGGGGAAAATGAGACAGCGGGAGCTCGAGGAGGAGAGCAGAGCCCCGGTAGAACGCGGGAGCATCGTCGGGGGAAGCTCCTCTCTCTCTCTCTCTCTCTCTCTCTCTCTCTCTCTCTCTCTCTCTCTCTCTCTCTCTCTCTCTCTCTCTCTCTCTCTCTCTCTCACCCCTCTCTCTCCCCCGCACTCTCTCTCCCTCTCTCTCTCTCTCTCACCCCTCTCTCTCCCCCGCACTCTCTCTCTCTCTCTCTCTCTCTCTCACCCCTCTCTCTCCCCCCGCACTCTCTCTCTCTCTCTCTCTCTCTCTCTCACCCCTCTCTCTCCCCCCGCACTCTCTCTCTCTCTCTCTCTCTCTCTCTCTCTCTCTCTCTCTCCCCCTCTCTCTCCCCCCGCACTCTCTCTCTCTCTCTCACCCCTCTCTCTCCCCCGCACTCTCTCTCTCTCTCTCTCACCCCTCTCTCTCCCCGCACTCTCTCTCTCTCTCACACACACACACTCTCTCTCTCCCTCCCTCACTCTCTCTCTCTCCCCCTCACACTCTCTCTCTATCTCTCTCTCCCTCCCTCAGTCTCTCTCTCTCTCTCTCCCTCCCTCTCTCTCCCTCTCTCCCTCCCTCTCTCCTTCCCTCTCTCTCTCTATCTCTCTCTCTCTCTCCTCTCTTACACGCTGGAGTGGGGCGGGGAACACCAGAAGGTTAAACTACCGAACAAGGACCAGCCAACTCCACTCCCCCGGTCACTAAGGGGGTACGTGTAATGAAATCAAGGCCTAGATAAAACCTATATGGACAATAATACCCTCACACTTCGGGTCGTGGCGCCACAGAGACCAGTAATTCTCAAAGAGTCGTTAGAAAACGGCCCTCAAAGATGCTTGAAAAGGCAAATTAAACTAATATATTTTTACGGGACCGAATTTGAGGATCTAATTTTAATTATATATACTAATATTCTTTTAACGTATACTTAAATAATATTGGATTATGTAGAGAGAGAAGAGAGTGAGAGAGAGAGAGAGAGAGGAAGAAGAAGAGGAACGCAGATAACGAGCAGAGCAGAGCTGAGGAGAGAGAGTGAAGGAGGCGAAGGGGGCGTGGATCTCGAGGCGGCGGCGGAATGTTGAGATCGGCGGCTCCGATCCGCTCCATCGCCACGGGAGCTCCGCCGCAGCGCCGCCTGGTGCCGACGGGCCACACGCTCTTCGGGCGGAGGTTCCCGGCGGCGTGTCTTCCCCCGCAGCATGCTTCAGTGGAGTTGCAGAGGAGCGCCACGGCGGAGTGGGCGACGACCGCCGCCGCCCCGGAGGGGACGCTGGCGCAGAGACTGAGGCTTGGGAAGCTGGAACCCGACGGGTTATCTTACAAGGAGAGCTTCATTGTGCGGTCCTATGAAGTGGGCGTCAACAAGACCGCCACTGTCGAGACCATTGCCAACCTTCTGCAGGTCTCAACACCAGGACGTCATTATGCTCACCGATTTTAGTTTCTCTGGCTCTTTCTTTGCTCATTGGTTTTTACGATTTACTTGGGGGTTAATCCCACTTGTCTTTCCCATGGAAATGCATTTCGATTGTAAATGCAGCGTCTGGAATGGCGCGTCACCCGTCAGCGCTGCTGCGTATGTAAATTTAGGGCTGAATGTAGGCTGTAGAGCGAACTCTGATGGCTAGCTTCTTCAAAATGGATTTGCCTGACATTGCTACCGGATATCAATCATCTTGGTAGTGGTTAAAATTACTTACACTTTTGTTCTGCACCTGTGTTGTCGTATCAGTGGATTTTTAGCTTACGGGATTCTATAGTTGAGCACAAGGATAGATCCCCGACATAATCTTTCGTTTATTTCCAGAGTTATTTTTTTCTGATAATGATCCACTCCTTGAGCAGATATTATGCCTGAAATTCATATGTCGCCTTTACCTGCGACCATATTATTTACCCTCAGTTCACGGAATTGTTCCATCCTTCAGATTTATAGTGTCCATGTCTCCCCATCCTATTAAAAGGCTTTTATATTGGTTGCGAGAGTGATATTTCGATCTTCAATAGTTCTCATCATCCAACGAGTGATATATTTCGAGAATGGCTGTCTTCCTTATTGTTCTATGATGTCTACACTGTTGAAGAACTCTCTTCTTTTTATTTAACCACTAGTTTGGTTTAATGAACACTAAGCATCGGAATACTGTAGGAAGTTGGATGCAACCATGCCCAGAGTGTTGGCTTTTCAACAGATGGGTTTGCTACGACTACTACCATGAGGCTGTTGCGTCTCATATGGGTTACTGCTCGCATGCACATAGAAATTTACAGGTACCCCGCTTGGTAAGTTGCTAAACTCCATATGATCTTCATTTTTTCCTGATTTGGCTGCAATGGGCTTACCCTGTCTTTTTGTTAGGGGTGATGTTGTTGAAATAGAAACGTGGTGCCAAGAGGATGGAAAAATTGGTACCAGACGTGACTGGATCATCAAGGATTACGCTAGTGGTGAAGTTATTGGAAGAGCTACCAGGTTGGTCATATGCCGTTCAATTTAGAAAGGGAGAATAGAAAAGGAGTGGTTTGAATTGTGATATTCAGAACATTGAATGTGTGGCCATCACATTTTCTATTGATATTTTTTTGGCTTATAGATTCTAAGTCACCTTCACCTTTGTAATCTTATAGTTTTGCAAGTAAAAACCTATTGTGTAAGAAAATCTTTTTGAGTAATGACATCTACAAAATTATAGAACAGGCGCCGCTCTGTCTGTGAAGCATGTGTACTTAAAGAAGTCACTAGCTAACCTTGCTTATCTATCGTTCGTTTTTTTCTCCTTCATTGTTCAAGTTTTATTTATTCATAGTTAATGCCTCCTTGAGCTGTCATAAATTTCATCTTCACTTGCCTCTTTGAGCTATAAGATTGAGGAACATTTTGGCATCTTGCTCATGGTGGTTGACACCTAATGATGAAATATGAGAAGAAAAATACAATCATCTTAACAAATTTGTCAAATTTCCTAAATGCAAGCAATATCATCATCATTGTCTATGCAAGATTATCAGAAATTCGATCAAGTTTAAAAATGATCAACAACAAAGAAGTCTTAACAAATGTTGTCTGGAGATAGGTCCCATCTCGCCATTCAATGTTATTACATTTGTATTCATACATTCAACAAATTTGTCTTCAACGCTATATCAAAATTGTTGACTGCATCAGTCAATAGGTGGCCTTGCCGATCTTTCTCCTACAGATTAGAACCGTCGAAATAATTTTTTTGTTGAGGTTAACTCATATTCTTCTTTTTTTCTTCATCTCCCTAATGATTTTTCCTCATCACATCAATGTCTGTTCTTAGCGGGTCAAGTACCTGCCTGGAATGAGCTTTCTGTTTTGAGAAGTGCATTCACTTCCCATACATGCTCCTTGTCCATTGGTTCTTGTTTCTAGTTTTATCAGTATATATGTAGTAACTTTGTATCAATAGTAGCTTATGTTCTTCATTTCAGCAAATGGGTGATGATGAACCAGGATACCAGAAGACTCCAGCGAGTCAGTGACGACGTGCGAGAAGAGTATCTCATTTTCTGTCCACGAACTCCTCGGTAAGAATTATTTTCTTCTTGCCATTTTTTTTTTTTTGGCTTGCTTTTCCTTGGTGCCCTGAGTTGTTGACACCACTTCATCTTTAAGTCATTCATAGCATTTATTATGAAACCCATGACTCTGGTGTCCTTTGATCCAGATTAGCATTTCCAGAAGAGGACAGTGACAGCCTGAAGAAAATTCCCAAACTAGAAGACCCTGCTCTGTCCTCAAGATTAGGCCTTGTGGTGAGCCATCAGATAATATTTAGTTCCCAAGATCTCTCTGCCTTTGCTGGATTGGTACTGAAATTTATTTTTTTCCCTGAAAAAATTAATGGAAAAAAATACTTAGCCAAGGAGGGCTGATCTAGACATGAACCAGCACGTGAACAATGTCACATACATCGGTTGGGTTCTTGAGGTAAGCCGATCTTTGACTTCTGTTGTTGACTTTGATGTCCTTAAACGTTATTCTTCGCCATTTTCCCAGTCAAAGCTTGTAGACTCTTATCATCTGTCAACGCCATTCATCTTGGCCTTGGCGCACGACCCATTACACTGTCAAAACCTAGGCTTGGACATACCAAAAGAGAAATATCCTCCTCATGTGGGCCCCACATCGGGTCTGACTTTTGCCTCTTTTTCCACGTGTCAGAGCATTCCGCAGGAGATCATTGACACCCACGAGCTGCAGACGATCACTCTGGACTATCGGAGGGAGTGCCAGCACGACGACGCCGTTGACTCCCTCACCAGCCTGGAATTTGGAGACATGGACTCGATCCGTGGGCCCCACCAGCCTTCTGAGTCATCCCAAAATGGAAAGCCGCCGCCGCCGCCGCAAGACTGCTGCCAGTTCCTCCACTTCCTGAAGCTGTCAGGCAGCGGGCTGGAGATCAACCGGGGCCGAACCCAGTGGAGGAGACTGGCCAAGTGAGGCTCCCTCTCTCACCCCTCCGTTCTTCTTTCTATGAACATTAGCTAGCCTTTAGTCTCTCTTTTTCTCCAGCCCAGCTTCCTTTTTTGGTCATTTTTTTTGCTGTTGCCTGTGATGAAGGAGATAGAATGCTTCTTGTTGAGAGCAGTTTGTCTGGATTTACTGTTTTAACCTTCCCGGGCCGGGCCAGTTAATTTTTCCCGGGCTTGGGCCTTGGAAATGATCTTTGAAATAAAAGCAATCCCTGCCCAAACTGCGTCTTAGTTATTGAAGCTGGCCCCGGGCTTTGAAGAAGTTCGGCCCGGAGTATGAAAGCCCGTTGCAGCTGCCACGTTGTCTCTTCTGGAATGCAGATCTTTGAACCGGGGTAAGGCAGTTACCTCTACTCTACGCCCCCTCACTCCCTTGGTTTGTTATATTTAGGGAGAGAGAGAGAGAGAGAGAGAAGGGAAGGAGAGAGGAGAGAGAGAGAGAGAGGGAAAGAGAGGGAGAGAGAGAGAGGTGTTGGGCATGTGACCAGGTAAGGTGAGCCTCTTTGCCCTTAAAGTTTTCATAACTTGGAGTTTGGTGTTTTGCTTAATTTTCTGATCATCATGAGGCATGTCTGTGGAATATCCTACTACTTATGGAATAATTATTTTTTTATAAGTGACCAACTTCTCTAATAAATTGTGACTTAATCACTACTTTATCAAAATATATGTATTAATGACGATATAGTAATGGGAAATGTGCTTGGTTATTGCATCATACAATAAAGTTATGTTAACTTTAAAAAAAAATCATTATCACGTATTATTTACCTTAGTACTCATCATAATTTTTTATAATTTCACAAAATATATTTTCAAACAATTGTTAAATATTAATTCAGCTTGAACTTTATAAACTAAATATTAAAAAACATAATGGGTTTTTAAAATATGGCAAATATAATTAATTTAACAAGTAAAAATGCCACATGATGAAGTAGTAGTCTTTAAATGCTTCCAATATATTAATTCCCTTGAAATATAATAGAACTAATTCATTAGTTTCCAAATTGCGCATATATAATTGCACATATCATTTTTTATTCTTATTTTTAAAATAATTCTCAATTAATTACAACAGCAAAGATGAAGCACAGAAGATAACAAATGAAAAGGAAATTATTTTAATTATCTTGCATTGATGAATTAGTCACTATAGTAGAAATGCTCAACACTCCATAAAAGAAAATAAAACACCGTTTTTTGTTAACTATAAAATACCACATAACTAAAAAATACATGGCAAGCACATGCTGCGATACTTAAAATAATTGTACCCACGTATTATTATTAACTAGGATTATAGTGGAAAATAAAAAATATTTTGAAATTTTAATTTAAGAATTTTATAAAACATTTATGAAAAAATTATAAAAATTACCAAAAAATAAAAAATGAAAACAAGTGTTTCATATCTTTTTTTCCATATTCATAAAATCATTAAATAGAAGATAAAATAAGTTTTCCGGTGAACCGCGGAGCATTGCATGGCAGTGCGGTCCCACGGCCCCCCCTCCACCCGATTTCTCTAATCCAAAACTCCGAAATCGGATCGAGATCACTGCGATCGGACGATCAGGAAAAGGGTTCCGGGAAGCCCACCAATCTGACGGTCAATATCTCATATCCACCAGAGGCGGGTGGGCCCGGGGGTAAACGTTACGGGTCTTCTCTCCACACGTTAGCCTTATCCAGTCTCTCCTCTCTCAGACCCACACGCCCTCATCTCCTCCTCCGACGAGATGGCTGCCGCCATGACCAGCAGCAGGAGCGCTTGCAGAGGTTCCTTTTCCTCCCGCCATCCCTCTCGGGTCGGCAGTAACGTCTCCATCTCTCTGTATGTTTCTCTCTCCGTCTTTCGCTCGGGTGGGCTGGCTTCTGTTTGCATTTTCATTTCTAGGGTTTGGGGGGTTCTTCGTGACCTTATGGCGGTGTTCTCGAGGCCTTTGGCCACATTTTGACATTCAAGCATCTCACGGTCCCGGAAATCTGTATGTTTCTCTTTCCGTCTTCCCATCGGGTGGCGTTGCTCCTGTTCGCATTTTCATTTCTAGGGTTTCGTGTGTTTGTTCGTGAGCTTGAGCCGGTGTCCGTGAGGCCTTTGGTCACATTCTGGCATTCGAGCGTACCGGAAATTTAGGAGGGAAGGCCGTAGAGTGAGATAACTATCGCGAAGTTAAGTCGCGATGGGCGGCTCGATGTGGATTTCTATGTATGACTATCTGTAGCTTCCCAACTTCCGCTTTAGTTGATTTAGGGCTTCCAGGCGCCATCCGGCATGCGTAGATGCTTGTGTTCCATGGGCGTTCTGCCTGGAAGATGCGTGGGCCGCATCGACCGTCCGTTTCAGATTACCCACTGACGGTGGGTCTTTACGCTGTAGGTCACAGATTTTGACTATCTTGCTATCGTGGATACCCCCGTCTCCGTATGGCATCGGGGGTCTTCGCAAAATGCCTCTCTCATGATGGGCGTGCCACGGGGACTACTGCACTGCTTCGATCACCCAGCAATGTAGGAATAATTGCAGGAGCCAGGCGGCGTCATCACGATGTGGCCCATATGAAATCCTTCTTCAACAGAAAGGTCTGGGATGCCGCCCAGCGTGCAGGGATCCGGTGCAGGGTATCATGCTTCTCCGCCATTAGAGGAGGGAAAGCTGCTGTTCGGCGCAGCTCTGAGGTGGAAGCCCAAATGCCTGAGGTAGCTGTGGCATAGGTCTCTTTTAATTTTGACGACGGCATCAGTATAGAGAGATAACTGTAAGAACTATATTGATTTTCAGAGGGAGGAAGTGGGATTATGGGGAGCGCTTCTTCAGAATGCTGCTGTACAATGGAGGCAAGTGCAAGCTGTGGCTGTAGCTGGATCGCTTGCATGCATTTTTCTGGCCGTGCCATCAGCTGGTGCTGTTGACGCACTGAAGACGTGTGCTTGTCTACTGAAGGAGTGCAGGTTTCTCCCAGACATTCATATAACATACGGTCTATCGGCCTTCCATTCTTTAATTATTTGTAACTGGGACGTTTCTTCTATGCCATGCATTCAGGATTTTTTTCCTCACGATTTTGAATCTCCTGCTCACTTTGTCCAATATTTCTCCTGTTTCTAATCGGTAAAATCTCTGTTTCTTTTTCAGGATAGAACTGGTCAAGTGCATTGGGAACCCCTCCTGTGCTGCAAATGTAGCTTGCCTCCAGACATGCAACGATCGCCCTGATGAGACCGAGTGCCAGGTTGGTTTTCTACTGACGCAAGTCGAGAAAAGCCGCATTCTTTGATGGATATAAGCCGATCATGGGTTGAACTACTCATAGTTTCGCTTTATTTGCAGATAAAATGTGGCGATCTGTTTGAGAATAGTGTTGTTGATGAATTCAACGAGTGTGCGGTCTCACGAAAGAAATGTGTTCCGAAAAAGTCTGATGTTGGGGAGTTCCCTGTCCCCAACCCATCTGCCCTGGTTACGAAGTTCAATATGTCAGACTTCAATGGGAAGTGGTTCATAAGTAGCGGGCTGAATCCGACCTTTGACGCGTTTGACTGCCAGTTGCATGAATTCCACGTGGAGTCAGATAAGCTAGTGGGGAACCTGTCATGGCGGATACGGACTCCAGATACTGGCTTCTTCACTCGGTCAACGGTGCAGAAATTTGTTCAGGATCCTGTGCAGCCTGGAATATTATACAACCATGACAATGAATACCTTCATTATCAGGATGACTGGTCTCCATCTACAGCCCCATTGATTTTTCACTTATTTTCTGCCCCATTTCAGCCTCATCTGATCGTGTCATCTTCCCTAGAAGATCTCACCAACCCCATCTTGTGTGTTCTACAGGTACATTCTCTCATCCAGGATCGAAAACAGCAGTGACGATTATATATTTGTGTATTATCGGGGAAGGAATGATGCATGGGATGGATATGGCGGAGCTGTTGTGTATACAAGAAGTGCTGTGCTTCCAGAGAGCATAGTGCCTGAGCTGGAGAGAGCGGCGAGGAGCGTGGGAAGGGACTTCAGCAAGTTTATTAGAACAGATAACTCATGCGGCCCTGAGCCCCCCCTGGTGGAGAGACTGGAGAGGACGGTGGAAGAAGGGGAGAAGACCATCATCAGGGAAGTGGAGGAAATTGAAGGGGAGGTGGAGAAGCTTGGTAGAACCGAACTCACCTTGATCGAGAGACTGGCTCAGGGATTGATGGAGGTTAAGAGCGATATTGAGTACCTCCTGATGGGCTTGAGCAGGGAGGAAATGGAGCTCCTGAATGATCTGAAGATGGAAGCAAGTGAGGTGGAGAGGCTCTTCGGACGGGAGCTGGCCATTAGAAAGCTGAGATAGCTGCTCGTGCTTCTCTTATTTTCTCTTGGGCGATCGTTCTCATTCTCATTGGGAATGGGACATGAACACAAGTTCCCAGTAGCCGGCCCTCTCAACTTGGTCTCTTATATGCTTTTATATCCTGCGACAGCTGGCTATGAACCTTAAATAGAGCTGGGAGCCAGGCGTTGACTTTGGGCATCCCCATGAAGGAACATCATGGAGATGGCGCTGTACTATAACATGAGCCTCTGCTGCTACCTTCCTGATGGTTTATATACACGCTCCTAAAAAATTGAAATGGAGCTCGTGGGCATCATTTGACTTCCTTGAAGACCAGTTGACTGGTCAGTTCCCGTGATTATAATTTATATCTGGGTTGTGTTTTTTATTTTTCAGTTTTTTTTTGTCGGAGTGATTTCTGGGTGGATTTTTTTGCCCAATTGGTCATGTAAAAGTACTCTACACTGGTTGTCATTCAACCAAGAATATCTTGATTTTGATGCTTGTGGATTCCATTCCACCCTGCTATTATGGTTTTGGGTGGGGAGTGGAAACACCATGGAACTGGGCATTGCTTCTGTTTTGGGAGAGGGCATGGCTGAAAGTCCTGTAGTATGCCTCATTTCTTGTTTAAGCCTCTGGATTGCTTCTAGTACATGGTTGCTTCCCTCCCTCCCTCCCTCCCTCTCTCTCTCTCTCTCTTTCTCTCTCCTCTCTCCTCTCTCTCTCCTCTCTCTCTCCCTCTCTCTCCCTCTCTCTCCTTCTCTCTCTCTCTCTCCCCCTCTCCCTCTCTCTCTCTCTCCTCTCTTCTCTCTCTCTCCATCTCTCTCTCTCTCACTCCCTCACTCTCTCTCTCTCTCTCTCCTCTCTCCTCTCTCTATCTCTCTCACTCCCTCACTCCCCCCATCTCTCTCTCTCACTCCCTCACTCCCCCCATCTCTCTCACTGCCTCTCTCTCTCTCTCTCTCTCCTCTCTCCTCTCTCTCTCTCCTCTCTCTCTCTCTCTCTCTCTCACTCCCTCTCTCCCTCTCTCTCTCTCTCACTCCTCCTCACTCTCTATCCCTCCTCCCTCATCTCTCTCTCACTCCCTCCCCCCATCTCTCTCACTCCCTCTCTCTCTCTCTCTCTCTCTCTCTCTCTCTCTCTCTCCTCTCTCCTCTCTCATCCCTCTCACTCCCTCTCTCTCTCTCTCTCTCTCTCTCCTCTCTCCTCTCTCTATCTCTCTCACTCCCTCACTCCCCCCATCTCTCTCACTCCCTCTCTCTCTCTCTCCTCTCTCCTCTCTCTATCTCTCTCACTCCCTCACTCCCCCCATCTCTCTCTCCCTCTCTCTCTCTCTCTCCTCTCTCCTCTCTCTATCTCTCTCACTCCCTCACTCCCCCCATCTCTCTCACTCCCTCTCTCTCTCTCTCTCTCTCTCTCTCTCTACTCTCTCACCCCTCACTCCCCCCCCCATCTCTCTCACTCCCTCTCTCTCTCTCTCTCTCTCTCCCTCTCTCCTCTCCCCTCTCTATCTCTCTCACTCCCTCTCTCCCCCCATCTCTCTCACTCCCTCTCTCTCTCCCCCTCACTCCCCCCATCTCTCTCACTCCCTCTCTCTCTCTCTCTCCCTCACTCCCCCCATCTCTCTCATCCCTCTCTCACTCTCTCTCACTCACCCCTCATCCCCCCATCTCTCTCACTCCCTCCTCTCTCTCTCTCCTCTCTCTATCTCTCTCACTCCCTCACTCCCCCCCCATCTCTCTCCTTCCTCTCTCTCTCTCACTCCCTCTCCCCCCATCTCTCTCACTCTCTCTCTCTCTCTCTCTCTCTCTCCCTCTCTCTCTCTCTCTCTCTCACACACACACACACACACTCACTGATGATCTCTCTTATTCCTCCACTGCCGAGTGTAGATGCAAGGGACATGGAGAAAATGGGCTTCATCAGAGAAGGCCTCGAATCCCACCAGGCCCACCTTAGCCCAATACGCATATCTCTCTCTACTTGGTGGGCCATAGTAGGCCCAACCGTAGGCCAGGCTTCCCATGACCGTCCTCTCAAAAAAGTCAATGAACGCATATACTTTATAGTCAAACGCTCTGGTTCCTCGACCCCCCACCAGAAACCCATTCGGATCCACATCGGGCCCCAACCAAGAAACCCACCCAATAAACCCGCACAACTTGGACCGTAGGATCGCATCCAGCCCGCCTGATCTGCCACCGTCGGATCCTGCCCTAACAACCAGCTCATCCCAACCAGCTCCAGCTCACACCATTTTTGACAAAAAAAAAAAATGTGGGGCCCTTAGAAGCACAATATTCACCTCAAGAGAGAGAGAGAGAGAGAGAGAGAGAGAGAGAGAGAGAGAAGAGAGAGAGAAAAAAAAAGGGGAGGGGGGAGAAGAGTAGCCTCAACAATACAAAAAAAAGCACACAGGGCAGGAGATACATTGGACCTGCGGAGTTCCATATTACATTGCTCCCGAGCAGACAGAGCCAATCACTTCTTGAACCATCCGAAGCATGCGCACCACTGGAATTAAAATATACCTCCACGTTAGTTGCTTACTTAATCAATTAATTAAACAGTTTCAGAGGTCTGAGTCAAATGCAGGATATCTGGCCATCGTAGAGTAAGGGCAGAAAGAAGAAGAAAAGAGGCGGCGGCTTCAACCCGAGAGAGTCAACCCTTTCATGGTTGAGCCTTCTCAGAAGAGTCAACGGGATTGGTGGGGGTCGGGCTGACCCATATCAGGTTAAGTGGGAATTGGAGAAGAGCTCGACTAACCCATATGTTGCTGGTTTCCTCAGATCTCAAGGTCAAACCCTTCTGAGATTAAGTGATTAATTAATAAGGGGCTTGAGGTGCGGCCTTCTCAAGAGAGTCAACGAGATTGGTGGGATCGAGCTGGCCCATATCAGGCAAGATCTAGCAGGCAGAAGGCTTTTCAGGAAAAAAAAAATCAGGTTAACTGGGAATTGGAGAAGGGTTGACTACCCCATGTGCTGTTGGTTTACTCGATCTCAAGGTCAAACCCTTCCGGGATTAAGTGCTTAATTAATAAGGGCCTTGAGGTATAATAAAGGTCAAACTTACCGAGTCAGAGGTGTTCCCACTTCGCCTCTGATTGTAGTCAAACTCTGGTTCAGTAGAGATCATCGGAGGCTTCCCCCCGTCCTTTTTCTCGTCCCTTACCTTTTTAAAGATGCCTGTGAAGTTATCCGCCGACGTGGGATCGTTCTCGTCCCAGTCACCGAACTTGGGCACCGTCGAGCCCCTGTCAACCTGCCACATCAGACGCCATGTCATCCTTGGGCACCAGTAAGCAGCCGGGTCAAAAGCACAGCAGGAGCAATCGGGGATCGTACAGGTGGATCGCCGCCCCGGCCAGATGGCCTCGCCTTGGCCCTCCCCGGTGTGCTGGAGCTGGAGTTTGGGGTGTAGCTGTGGCTCGTTGACCTACCCTGCTGACGTGTATGGAGGGGAGACCGGTCAACACTGTGGTCAGCCCCGCCGCTGACTCTTCTGGTCCTCCCTGGTTCATTCAGCTGGAGATGCTCGCCGTCTCTGCTTGGGGTAAATTCTTGCTTTGACTTGGGGACATCTGGATCAGAGACATTGTGAAGAGGTGAGGCACTGTCCGTTGACAGTTGACTGTTCTTGGCCCGACCCTTCCTGGCGTTGACTGGGTACTCGGTGTACTCACCATAGGGGACATCGTTGTTATCTCCCCACTTGTTGAGTTGAGGAACATGGGAACGATGCTGCAAGGAGATTACGACATTGGAGAGGCTCAGCTTATTTTTTCTTCCAGAATGTAAAAAATTTCCATTATGCCAAAAATAATCATAATTAGATTCGTGAAAAAATATGAACGTACTAAGAAAAGCTGCTAAGATGAAGGATTTCTCAGGAAATAATAATAATAATAATAAATTCATATTTTCTACTCGGAAATTGCCTGAAAAAATAATTAATTCATAAAATACATGGATTTAAACTTGTTAAGAAAAATGGGGGATTTGCCCTGCCTTTGACCTGCCTTTGCCCTGCATGCTTATCAGTGCCCAGCTCATGGCAAGGTATGGTTGACTAAATGCAGATGAAATGGGTTGAGAGGTATGATCATCCACGGAGTAAAAAACCCCTTTTCTGATCTCTTGAAAAAGCTAGAAAAGATAAATCACAATTTTAAGAATCACACTGTAAAAAAAGGAATTTTAAGATCAGATTTTGGCTTTCCTGAGGAATCACTGGACATATGCTTGAATAAGTCTTGGATGTTAAAAAAAAGGGAGAGGGGAAGGTGGGGAAGGATCTCTCTCTCTCTCTCTCTCTCTCTCTCTCTCTCTCTCTCTCTCTCTATCTATCTATCTATCTATCTTTGCTCCAAACATAAAACGCAACTATTAGCTCTCTCTCTCTCTCTCTCTCTCTCTTGCTATCTATTTATCCATCTATCGATCTATCAGTCTCTCCATGTCCCACGGCCATATTACCACGGTTTGGTGAGAGGGGGGATCTCCAACGCTGTTCTTGAGAGCTTCTGTTTGTCAGAAGAAATGAAGAAAAAATGAGACCCTTCAGGAAGAACAATGCCCTTCTTTTCTCTGACTCTAATAGATTTTGGAATAGAAATGAGGATGATCATAGAGATAACTCATCCAAGAGGTCACTCCGGAGCCATTTATCACCGACTGTTCTCTCTCTCTCTCTCTCTCTCTCTCTCTCTCTCTCTCTCCACCCGAGGAACCAGCTCTTCTAAATAATCCCGACTGATGGCATCAGATCCATAGCTTTCTTCCAAAGAAAGTCGGTTGAATCTGCGGGGAATCTCATCAGATCTATTTTCGCCATCCCCAGTAACAGGATCAGCAGCACCACGAATTGGGAAGCCCTAATCCGCCAACGGCTATGGTGGGCGGCCGAGATAATCAGTGATGAACTCGCACAAGAGCAAATTTGCCTCCCGCCCGGACAGAATGAAGCAAAGGCGGCGGCGGCGGCGGCGGCGTCAGGGGAAGACGCAAGACGACTCATAATTTAAAAAATCCGCCGCTCGGCACAAACAACATCCAAACCATCTGCATAAAAATCAACCGTAAACCCAGGGGAAGAAACCCACCTCCATTTTCGGCGAAAAAGCCCCCGACTCGAAGACCTCTCTCTCTCTTTCTCGCTCTATCACTTCTTCTGCTCAGCTGCTGACCGTCTCTCTGAGCTGCAGAGGCCGCAGAAGCCGACCAGCTAAGAAGACCCCTCGGAGAGGAAGCTGCTCATTCGCAGCAGAAGGCGAAGAAGAAGACCCACGGAAATCCACAAAAGCAACGCAGAGGAGGAAGAGGTCGACGGGGAGGCGACCGGCGCCACCGGTCACCTTTGACTTTTTCGTCGGTCCTCAACGCTCCCCCGGTCTGACCGACGACTCAGTCGACTTCTCCTTCCTCGAGGTATCCTCCCACCATCATGTTCTGATGCCGACTTCGGAATTTCCATTTCAGTACCCTGCGAACTACTCTACTTTAAAAAAAGCTCCCAGCTTTTATATTTTTAAATAAACCTACCCACAAAACTAAACATAAGTGGTTAGGCGGCGAGAAATATCACCACTATTTTTTATATTATTTTAATATGGGTAATCATGTCCTTTAAATAAAATAAAAAAGGGTCCAATTGAAAAATATAATATTATGCATACAATGGAAAATCTACTGGGGTTTTCTAATTTATTGAGCCAAGGGGTTTAAATATTTCTACACAAGTTTACTCAATCATACGAATTTTTTATTTAATTATATCTCTAAAATTAATTTTTTATTTTAAGTAAAAACATTATAAATAAATAAATATATTGCATTAATGGTTATAAAAATCTGAATTTATGAAATTTTGAAATATGAATAAGGCATTATTTTAGAAGAATTATATTATTTCGGTATATCAAGCTTGTTGTCCAGGGGCATTGCTATTATTAAATATATACTTTATTAAATTCAAAAAGAGTTATAATGATTTCCTTTTTTAAACCTGAGTTTTGAGATTAAATGAGTCTGGGGAAGCGAGGAAAATAGAGGGCTACTTCTCAAATACATATTTTAAAAGGTGTTCCTGTGAAAAAGTCTGCGTGCCCTGCACCATCGAAGTCTCACGTTTATTTCATAGTTCCGGCGGTACAGTCTACCGCATGCGACGGACCTCGCGAGCGTTGCTAGCTGAGGGGGGCCCATCAAGTCGGCACAACTGCTAAGCTGTGCCCCCTCCCATTTGCTGCTTTATTTTTATAAATATAAAATGGAATAAATATATTTTTTCAGAAAATATCTGTGTGCGCGGCGGCGGCTCGTTGGCAGATGTTGACCAGGGCTCATTTATATCTAAGTTAACCCAATATGTGACCTTTGACCCTAAAACTGTCCCCCCCCAAAAGTCAACGAAACAAATCATGGGCATCCATTTCATCCTTTATATGGGTCCGAACAAAAGGGGCTGTCAATATTTATCAGACATAGCATGGCTGTGACCAATATGGACTACTAAAAATAATACACTTTTTTATTTTATTTTATTTTATTTTTCGCTATTAATTATCATATAAGACTTTAATGAACACATTGCTTTGTTGTGAAATAGTGCCCCCCATTTTTTTGTATAAATTTTATTTTTCTAAGGTCTTGTTGAATTTTAGTACTTATTGTAACTAAATTGAAGTTGTGATGACAAGATCCACATGCCATTAGAAGCAATGTATGCTTTTTCCTTTTTCTGGGAGCGCTTAAATAAAGATATGGCTATTCAAGGAAAGTATTGAAGGTTTGGAGAGTGAGTGTACATAGCCCTAATACGATAATCTAGCTTGAAAATAAAATAAAAATTATTGAAAGTAAAATAAATAATAAAAATATCATAGACCAAGAAAAAAATGGCACGACATGGTTATATATTGTGGTGACTATATATAACCATAGCAGCTTAATTCACCAAGAATCATCATTGGTACAAGTTGACCTTCAAAAGGTTAATAGCAAGCTTGCTTAATGTGATGAAAAATAAAAATAAAACAAACCACAAAATTTCTTGAGACGTTAAATCCACAAGACTATGCTGGGAGGGCATGCTTGTTCTTGGAGAGGGTAATACTCCAAGATCAGAGTTTGAGCTTTACATCTTAAACTTATAGATTCATAAGAAGCATGAAACATTAACTTTATGATTTAAGGATAGTAACTACTTGATGCAAAGGCTAGAGAAAATGCTATTTTTCTCATCACTTTTAACTTCAATTTGACGTGAAATCTCAGTAAAAAAAACTCTCTATAAACTTCAATGGTCATTAGGAGGGAGTTCTTGACGCTCCGAAGTGTCTATAGTCAACCCCCTATTGATTTGATAATTGTAGTATGGGTCTACATCTTTAATTTTTGGTTTTATTTTTTCTTTTTAACCTTTATGTGTCAATCTTGATGTCAATAAACATGCATAAACATGTGCATCTATGTAGCCAATATTTATGCTTTTCTCTTTTGAATTTGGTTGGTCAACGCATCCCATCATTATCATTTATGATAGCAATAACTGCTGTGCACAAGAATATTGTCAACTAAAAATGAGCCTTTCATTTATCCTCCATCCACAATATTCAAATTCTAAAAGAACACTTTATAAAAATTGCCTACAACCACATTTTGTTGGAAAATGAATAATTTGGTGGTTTGAAAAAATCAAATAGGTATGCCACATTTAAAAGAGAAAAAATCAGAATTAAAATATCAATTGTCTGATGATTCAATTTATCCATTAAAAAATGTGACTTACAAATCAAATATTATATCCTAGAATTATTTTATGTAAAATGAGATATAGCTCACACCAAGTTCCTCAAACTATGTAGGAAGTTCAAGAATCCTTGGCCACTTGGAAAGATGACAATAATTTTCAAAAATACCTGCAATATTACTGTACAAGAACTAATGTTTCAAATTACCTTTTATGTAGACCATGTCATTTCAATAAATTATGGGTGTTGATATGCCACACCAAAATGGTCTATTGTCTTAATATTGTTAATACAGCCTTGTAAGAAACCTATGATGCTAAAAATGTTATGTAGTGTAAAGCCACATTAGAAAGTTTGAGAGATCTAATGCTTCAACTTTTTACATTGAAAAATTCTTTGACTTAATAGTATAATATCTTCATTTGATTACATAACTTAACTATTACTTTTTACATCTAAAATATATTGATTAAAATTGATTCTATACAGAAGATAAAAACAATTTTGTCTTTCAAATAGTCATGTTACAATTCACCTTATTTTTTTATAAAAAAACTTATTCATTATAAATACCATAAACAATATTTTAATAACTTATTATGGATCAAAGTGAATATTCAGTCCCAGGTATTTATTAGGAATCAGATTTATAATGATGATCTAAAATAGTTGAAACTTTAGACAACCGTCCAATTTTCAGCGTGTAGATTATGCTATGCTCCGATTGTAGTGCAAATTTAGGTATTTTATACTTTCATGAATGTCTCTAGTAGCATGATAAAATCTTTCAAGCCCAATCTAATAATAGTAATAATTTGTTATGTTTATACAGCAAACATATGTCAATGTTGACCATGTGATAGTATTGTTTCTTATCTAAAAAATCAATGTCACCCATTTAAGTAAATGAACATCAACTAAACCATTATACCAAGTAATAATAAAAACATTTATATCAACATTCCATTGTACATAATACTTTTTAATAGTTTGTAAAATTGTGTAAATGTAGTGAATTGTAATATTTTAATAAAATATGAAATCATTACAGAAAAATGTAAATAAATTTAATATATATTAAATAAACTTAATACACAAATATTATATTATATGTATACATAGATTCTGTGTTTTGAGACTGTATGATGACAATAGGCCTTTTGATGATTGTGATTTCATGAGATGACCTCAACTATGAAAAAAAGGGCAATTCCTTCCTAGCCGTGAAACATCATCACATGAGCGATGACAAAACAAATAATGTAACGAATGTTAGAAATAGACGTTACAATATTTAATATTAAAAAAAATATTTTATGCATTCATCGAAATAAAATACTTTGACTGCTCTACGTTTCAGATTTAATATGCATATTTTTCTGTTTGTAACGTTCTATAAATAAGGTTGACTTTTGTTTCTTTTTAAACAATAATGTTTTATTTTTATAAGACCGCCCTGTAGAAAAAAACTTTCCTTGAAAATGTGTTCGAGGGGACTCGTCCTCTTCATTCATCAACCCGGCGGTGTCTACAGCCTATCGATTTTTTCTGAACTGGTTCACGTCCTCGTGGGTGTCAACGGTCGCCGGAGCTGACGGCGGCGCCGGACGGCTGCCGGTGAAATGGTGGTGCCCACCATGGAGCAGTAGAATGGCGGCGCCTTTGATTTCCCAATCTCTCCCCACTTGCCGGAGCCCGCCGCCAGAGGAGCCTGGGAGAGCAGCAGCAAGACCCACCGGGAAACCTGGAAGAAGTAGCGGCGGAAAGTTCAACGGTCATCTCAAAAGGCTGCGGGAGGGCGGCGCGCTGAGAGAAGCGTTCGAATATGCCGGCACCCGGAAGAGCATCTCTCCCGAGGTCAACTCTCTGGCGTATGGGCATTTGCCGGAAGGGGCTCTCCAGTTCCACGCTCAAATGGTCAAGAGGGGCTTTGACTTTACCCAATCCAGCGGTTCCCATCTGCTAACACTGTACACAAGTTGCAGAAGCCTGGACCTTGCCTGCCAGATATTCGACGTGAGCTCCCACAGAAAGTCTCTAGTCTCATGGAACCAGGTAATCTGCAGGTGCGCTCGATCTGGGCTCGTCAGTGAGGCGTTGACCTTTTTCTCCCAGATGCGTGATCTGGGTTTCAGTCCCGACCAATTCACCTTCTCCGCTATCTTCCACGCGGTTGACTGCCACAGGGAGCTGGGCCTCGGGCAGCAGCTTCATTCCCTTTCAGTCAAGCTCGGCCTCGGCGGAGAAGAGTTCGTCAGCAACTCCCTGATAAAAATGTATGCCAGTTGTGGAAATCTAGCAGATTCCATGCGGGTTTTTGGGCAGATTTCGGACAAGAACAGCGCCGTCGCGTGGAACTCGATGATGGCTCGGCTCCTGGAGAACGGCTTCCATGAAGACGCTCTTAAACTGTACCGGCAGATGCAGAGGGCCGGAGTCAAACCCACGCCGCCGACTTTCAGCAGCGTGCTGAACGCACTGGCAGGCCTGGAAGCTGCAATGGAAGGGGCCCAAGTCCACGCTCAGATGGTCATTCATGGCTTCTCTTCGAATCTTATTCTCCAAACCGCCCTCTTGGATCTGTACACAAAGTGCGGCAACCTAGAGAGCGGGAAGAAGGTCTTCAGGAGCATGAACTCGAAGAACGCCGTCGCCTGGAACACGATGATCAGAGCCTATTCTCAGATGGGTCTCCTCGAAGAAGCTCTCCACCTATTTTCCTCCATGAGGAAAGAAAATCTCTCTCCAGATGAGTTCACCTTCCCCGCCGTGCTCCTCGGAGCTGCTTCCTCAGAGCTTGCCTCCAAAGAACTCGAGTCCCTCCATGCTCAGATCATCAAGGCTGGCCTTGAGATTGACCCCTTCGTCGCCGCCTCTCTGATCTCCATGTACTCGGCTTTCCAGAAGCTGGAGGACGCTCGACTGGCTTTTCACGACGCAGGCTGGATCGACGCCGGCCTCTGCTCGTCGATGATCTCCGCCTGCATGAAGAACGAGGGAGAAGATGAAGTTCTAGGGTTCTTCGTGAAGATGCTGGAAATGGGCATCGAGCCCAGCAACTTCATCATCTCCAGCCTGTTCACCGCCTGCGCCCATCTGTCAGCTCTGGTTCTGGGCACCCAAATCCATGCCTACACAGTGAAGAGAAGCTACCCACTCGACGTCGCAGCGAAGAACTCCCTGCTGACCATGTACTCCTGCTGCGGCTGCATCGGAGAGGCGGTGTGGATCTTTGACTCCATCAAAGCCCCGAGCTTGATCTCCTTCAATTCCATGATCTCCGCATTCGCCCACCATGGCCGGGCCGCCGAAGCTTGGAGGCTCTTCCAGCGGATGCAGGCCGACGGACAGATCCCCGACGAGGCCACCTTCCTGGCGCTGCTCTCGGCCTTCAACCACGCCGGATGGGCCCGGGAGGGTTTGACTTTGCTGAACTCCATGAGAGGAAGCCATGGCTTGGAGCCGACCTACCGGCACCACGCCTGTGTGATTGACATGCTGGCCCGTTCAGGGGAGATTGAGGAAGCAATGAAGCGGATGAAGAAGATCCCCATGAAACCAGAGCCTTCTCTCTGGCGAGTTGTGCTTGGAGCTTGCAGCAAGCACGGAAGGATAGAGATGGGGAGGGCGGTGGCCGAGCTGCTACTGGAAGTGGAGCCAGATGAGGCCAGTACTTATATTCTCCTCGCCAATACTTATTCAGCTTTGGGAAGGAGGGAGGAGGCGGGAGGAGTGTGGGAGCTGATGGAGGAGAGGGGGATCGCCAAGGACGACGCCGCCAGTTGGATAGAAGTCAACGGAAGAACCCACGTATTCAGAGCCGGGGACAGGTCTCATCCGCACACCGTGGAGATCTATCGGGAGTTGAACGGGCTCACTCGAGAGGCGAGGTTGCTGGGCTACGAGCCTGGAGGTGGCGGTTTGACCTCCTGAAATCGTCAAAGGTTCGATCTTTTTTGCCGAAGATTGGCGTTTTCAGCGGCGATTCATGTTGTAATTAGCAGAAAGTTGTGATATTTTACTCAAGATGGAATTTCGGTCAACGGCTGTCGGGTTCGTCCACAGACTCCTTTAAAGGACCTGGGCCCACGCAAAACAACACCCGGTAAGCGCGCTCCCGCGGCTTCTAGGATTCAGGCCGCCGGTTTCTGCCTGCGGCTTCTTGGATCATCACCAGTCACCCTTTTGACGTCACCAAAGTGTCCTCTCTCTCTCTTTCTCTCTCTTCTCTGTCTCTCTCTAGCCGCTGATTTTGTGGGCTGGGTGGGGCGTTGCGAAGCCCACGGTTTAAGGTTCGAAAAAGCAAATCCATCGTCATGGAGAAACCGGCGTAGCTTCCATGGACCTCTGGGATTGCGTAGCTTCCCATCCACCGTCGCCATATAAAATGGCCATCTCCCCTTTATCTTCCTCCATCTTCGGAGGCGGAGCTCATCTCCTACAGTCCCATCGATATATGTCTCCTCCTGCGACAAGCATGGCAGCCGGCGGCGCCGCTACCTCCTTCCCCAGGCCTCTCAAATGGCTTTCCAGGCTGAGCCTTCCCCGCCGCCGCCACCTCAATACTCCCCCCACTGTAGGCTCCCCGGTGTACGGCATCACCGCCGCCGTCGGCGGCGGCGGGAGCTGCGGGTTCTCTGAAGCATTCCGCCGCTTCGACGCCAACGGCGACGGGAAGATCTCCGGCGAGGAGCTGCTGTCGTTCCTCGCGTCGGTGGGGGAGGACGTGGCAGTCAAGGACGTGGAGAAGTTAGTGGGCGAGTTTGACTCCGACGGGGACGGTCTCATGGATTTTGTTGATTTCGTGCGGCTCGTTGGCGGCGGCGGAGAGGTGGAGGGAGATCTGAGGGCCGTCTTCGAGATGTTTGTTGCAGAGAAAGGGGGCGGGTTCATCACGCCGAAGGGGCTGCGCCGGGCTCTGCGCCGCCTGGGGGAGACGGCGTCTCACGAGGAGTGCACCGCCATGATCCGCGCCTTCGACGGCGACGGCGACGGCGTCCTCAACTTCGACGAGTTCTGCAAGATGATGACGTGACTCCCCCATTTATCCTCTCCTCTCTCGTCCTTCCTCTTCCCCTGTGAATGCATAAATATTATAATATTCATGGGCGCATATATGTATATTATGCAAATGAGCAAAGTTTCATTTAGCTGAGTGAGAAGATTAGTCCAAGTTTTGGTACAAACATCATATCCGAGGATGATTCAATATCGTTAAGTTGCACCCAGTGTTCGGCAAATATAGAATCATCCAAGTAATCTCATTGTCTCTGAACTTGAGTTTGGCTAAGCTAAACTTGAGTTTGCTGCGTTGTGGCTTAAAGGATTCCTTCCCTAATTGAGGAAAAACGACGTTGGGCAATCATTTAGTTTTGACTACAGTATCGATGAGAGAGTGAGATGCTTCAGCTTTCAGCTGAAATGGGATGCATCTACTGCCATGAAATGCCCATACAGATTGCTTAATGAGAGAGGTCGGGATTCAAGAATTTCCAGGGATATCTAGGCAAGCTTTTTCTACTGCAGGTAGGGGTTCTTCCAATGTAGGATGTGTAATAGCCTCATGTTAATTCCTCTAGCATACTAGGCATTCTCTCACCCGTTTGAGAATGTCAATTTTCATCTTTATTTAATAAAATATTATATCCTCTCAATACCAAGTGCCATGGAACTGTGTGTGCAACGTAGTTCAAGAGTGAGGTGCGTCCCCTAGTACTCATGTTTATTCCACCATTTTATTTGATGCAAAAGTTCCCTTCCTATAATGCAAAAAATTCCCTTAAATTCATCTTTTACTTAGTTTAGCTTCCCTTGATTCCACTCATCTGTATTGACTTTTATCATGAGATATCCTACATGTTGTCCCTTCAATCAAGAAGAAGAGTAGAGAGGGCTGATGATTGACTTAGTTTTGACCATTTGGACAAAATCAACCTCAATAGTAGATGACCCTTAATTTTAAGTGAATCAATAATTTAATCCCATCAATTTTTATCAACTGCTTCTCTTAAGCACATGTATTGATATTTCATTCAAGTTGATGAACATCCATCTCTTTCTCTAGGCAATCAGCTTATCAAAATGAGAACTAAAGTATTGCATGACACCTATAACAATGATCAAAATGTCTAAATAAGCATGTGTTAGTTTTTGTGGGGCTACAAGTGAAACCAAGATGGAGTGGGAGACTACTAGATATTTTTCAAATATTTCCTTGATATCTCATTTTCCATTCAAATTATGAAACTTGGATTAATAATGGTCTGGCCCATATAGTACATTCCACTGTTTAACCATGAGTTTTCAGATATGTTTTTTTAGAATGAGTTCTAGTAGATCTCAAATTAAAACCTAATCCTTCTTTCTTAAGTCATAATTTTTTACTTCCAAGTAACATGTCTAATGCTTTCTAACTACCACAAAATTTATCGCACTATGATATAAAGTCAGAAAACTTATTTCGAAATTAAGATCCTTGTCATTAAATTGTTTTAGCTCAGCATTCAAATAATCATTATTTTCTTTAGGTCTGTTACTTTCTATGCTGAATTCAGAAAATATGTATAACTCATGGCTAAATCAGATAAGTCACTAGTAGATCTTCGACTCTTAAGTTTGTCATTTATTTTCTTTTTTTTCTATATTCTATGATCCTATGTTCTATGATAGTTAAAAAACAATGGGCACAGTTTTCCTAAGAAATATTTCATCCACTTCTGCATTCTCTTCCAAGTGTGTCCTTGATATTTTCATTTTCCTCTTCTAATTTTTCAATTATGACTTTATGATATTCATTTTGTTGTCTAAAACTTTATTATATTTCCTTTTATGTGATTTTTAACTTACATTTATCATTTTCAAATGCATGTAATAGTTCATCAAACTCATCATGTAATTTTTATATATACATATAACAATCAAAATCGTATATGTTTTAAGATTTAACCATTAGGTAATTTTTTTCATTTTCTTTAACTATATTGGAATCACTATTTCATATTAATAAAAATAATTTATGATTAAATTTATCATTAGTAAAAGTTTTTCCTAGGTTTCTCATGCCATTAAATATTCCATCAAACCTTAGGATAAGATCTTGAAGAATTTCACCTTCTTCCATTTGAAATAGTTTATTCCTTTTTACCATCAAATTTAGGTGGTCTAGGGTTGCAAGATTTTATTGCTTCACAAGGCATAAGATCTACTCTTTGAGATGTGTTAATATTTATCAATCACGATTTTCTATGATACTAACTATTGTAACACTATTAGATTTAATGAAACTCTAAGGGAGTGGATGAATTGATTTTATAAAGTTTTTTTAAATTTCTTTCCAGAAAATTACCTTTTTAAGTTATTGCTATGGCTGACATATGCTTTCATACAACTATCTCTCTCTGAAGACATAATGATTTTTTTATTAGTTGACCCCTCAACATACTGCTATCAATCTCAAAGGAATACTCATCAATATTTCAACATTTTCTTTAATAAATGTTCACTAGCTTAGCCACCCAACTATTAAAATTCATCTTTTTAGAGAGTCTACCCTTCTAGGGTTAAAATTGGCTACTAGCACCTTGGATATTCACCTAAAAAACCCTCATCTCACCACTCAATTACCTTAGTGCATGATGGATGATTTCAAGTTTTAATTAGATGTCATTTTTATTTACTAAAATTCAGATGTAAATGGATAGGATATAATTATGTTTTATTGTTGAACTTTGTGGTTGAAGAACTTTAAATTATTATTTGAATAATCATTTGGAGGAAGTTTTTATATTACAAAAATATTTCCTTATATCCTAGCCATGGTCCTCTAATGGTTTATCACTTTTAATGGGTTTTCAACATTTAGACAACTTAGTTCAAAATATTTATAGTTTCAAACTCATGGTTATAACTTCTGACCTTTCCAAATCTTATATCTTCCTATTTTCTAATCCATTACTATAAGTTTGATCCATAGAAGCATGCTAAAACTAGCTTATTATCCATGTAAGTTACTTATGTGTTAGTGCATAGATTTCGAGTTTGAGATTCATTTTTGGTTTCTATATATTGAGTTTTCTCAAAAATTTCTCCACATGAATAAATAGTAATATGCTTACACTCATTTAAGAAATAAACTACGTTTAAGGGTTAGATCAAATATAAAAAAATATAAGACAATAATCATGAATTATGTGTACGTATTTACCATGTAGATATCCTTTTATCAAAGGATAATTTTTTAATCAATATTATTCAATATTAAAGTATTCCTTTCATAAAAGAACTTTGTGATCACGAGGATAAATACCTTGTATTCTACTGTTAGTTATGGAATCACGAAATCAATAAATATAGTCCATATTAAATCACCTTGAGTACATTAAATATTCAATATAACTTCGTAACATATATAAATTCAAAGAAATATATAACGGACAACCGAATCCAAAATAGTTATCCTTGAGATAAAAATATTTTTTATGATAAGAATACTTGAATATTCCATAATATTCATTGAAGACCTATCTTTTGAGAAAATGATTTCCATATGGTAAATAAGTAGATACAATGCGTGATTATTATTTTATATTATTTTATACATCTGATCGAAAGCTTAAATTTAGTTTACTAAACCTTATAAATGATTATGTATAGATTCCTATTTATTCATGTGTAGAAATCATTGAAAAGCTCACAATATAAGTTGTGAATGAGTTTCAAACTCAAAATTTAGACAGTGACATATGATAGCTTATGTGGATAATAAGTAAATTCAAATGTATTTATTTGGATCTGAAGTTAATAGAAATCTTTTATTCATCAATTAAGGACGCTCCATTTCAAGTATTGATAGCTAGTTTTAGCTTTGAAAATGTGTACTTATAGAGACAAAATTTAGTGGTTGGGTGGCTGAGCCCATGAACTACATGCATTTTATGAAGAAAATAGTGAAATACCAGTTGGTTGGTTCTTATGGAATTGAAAGTAGAAAAATATAAAAATCAGTGAACTCATTAGGAGTATTGGTGTGAAAACATATTTCAATGCATTTAATGATAACCTAAATAAGATAATTTTCTGAAATAAAAAATAAAAAAAGCCCTTAGGCCCCTCCCCCCCCCTCCCCATCTTCCCCCTAGAGTTTCACATAGCCCTATAATTAAAATAAGATTTGGATTATGTTGGGTAAGATGGAACACCATTGATTGTAATTACATTTTAGTTGAATTTTCATGAGCTGGATTTCAGAATTACAAAAAATTGTTGTTCTCTTCACAACTAAATTATAGTATGTTCCCATGATAAAGGAAGGAAAGGAAATGATTTAGTTGAATAATTTACTTAATTAAATAAAAAGGTAAAAACTCATTCACATCATATTAGTTTCCACACGATAATAATCTTATTAGGTAGACTAGTAATCCTTTCTTTTTCGACATTTTACTCTTATGAATCTATAATAAATTAGGGAAAATCAAATCAAGTTTGGCCACCTAGAGTTGTAAATTTAGAAGACAATATTTGAGATAAGTCATGAGCTGGTTGGAATTATAATTTGAGATGATGAATGTGAGTGAAGCCTGTAATTACATTATTTTTACCAATTTTAGTGAAATCCTAGGGTAAAGTTCTCAGTGAAACTTGAGGACAGCCAAACCTCTATAAATTGTGATAGACTTTCCGGTGGATTTTGACAATGAATAACAAACAATCAAGTGAGGAGGTTTAATTCACCCTCCCTTTTGTTGATGCCTTTGGGCATATTTTGATATTATATTTATGAGAAAATTATGTATTAAATTTAGACATTATCCATGAGCTCATAATAATTCTAGAATATATTTCAAGAATTTATTTATTTATTTATCGCATGAGATTATGACTAATCTTTAAATCTAAGGAATAAAACCTTGATATTAAAATATTTGAGGAATAGGTGGTGCCACATTTATAGAAATAAAAAATTGTTGAAAAATAAATATTGAAATAAGAAAATGAGAAAAAATCAATCATGTTTATTATTTTGATTTATTTATATATATATTAGTTGACCATCAACTGTAGCCATACAAGTTTGGTCACATGTATTGTGAAAAAAAAAGGGTTTGAAATATAAAAAAGGCTTAAGTCTCAAACCTAGAATTTAAATGGTGATATATCAGCCACATGTGTAGAAAATAGCTATCTTAATATTTGCATTTAAAGTCAATTCAACACGAAGTTGTTTGTTTGTGAGATAAAAATTTCTAGTTAAAATTTTAGAGCAAATGGAATAGCAAGTTATGAAATTCAAATTAGTCAAATGTCATCGGTGCATATTCCAAAAAATGATAAGAATTCAAATTACTTTCATAATTTTATATAACCCATTCAAAGAGAGAAACTGAAATAAAGAAATGGAGGATAGAAACCTACAGGAAAAGTTAGGGAAACAAGAACAAAGAGCTTTGCAATGCTCTATATCATTCTACCATTCTTCATGATCAAGGTGAATCCATTGCGAATTTTGATTGTGTGTAGACTAATTTATCTAACTTTTATGCATCCTTGGTGATTAAAAGTCACCTTCAAATATTTCAAGCATGTTATCCATTAGACCTAGAGGTATTTGGATAGTGAGTGCAGAGCTCTTGGGTAAAAGTACGAGGTGTTTTGTGCTTGGTTTGTGTTATGAAGGGCTAACTCTATATGGAGACCAAACTGATGTGATTGGGCCCTTGGTCTTGTAAAAATTAATGTGTATTTTTGAAGGAAATAGTAAAATTTAGTATTAAGATCTTCTGAGATTAGAAGTAATTAGGTGAGAGGTAAATCAATATAAAGAGATTTTATTTTTTGTTAGGAAAATTTAGAGAAAACTCGTGAAAGGAGCAAGAAAGAGAAGCCATACAAAAGATAAGAATAAAAAAAATAATTAGAATGTGTGTTGACACATTCACACTTATGAAGAAAATCTAATATTATATAAAAACCAATTCACCCTGCTTGATATTTTACCTAGTGATAACATGCTAATCTCATACATTAATATTGCCATATCTATATGTTTTATATGCTTTCATGACTAAAATTAACATGTTATCTAAACAAAATTTTGAATGTAAATAATGTATGTCGTTTGATAAAACATTCTTGATTTGGATTTAGACTAAGTTTTGGTAAGGCATAGTCTAGTGGGGTTTTGAACTAGTGGGGACCAAGAAGGAGGGATTGAATTAGTCTTCTTTTTCTCTCCTTTGAAATATTCCTTTGTGTGATCTCCTTTCTCTCTTATTGGGTTGTGATCATGAACTTTAAGATTTATAGTGGTTCGACACTAGTTTACATTAACTCTCTAAGAACACTCTATGTCATTTGGTTCTATTGTAAAATTGTACATATCACACTAGTTAATTTTATGGGATCAACTCCTAAGGATTTCACCTAAAAATCCTCTTCTAAATTCATAGCTCTAGGAGGCATATACCATTGTTTTCATGGGATAGCTCCTCAATGTGATTATATAAATAATCACTAAAAGTAACCCACAAATATAATACTTGACCACCGTGAGTATGTTTAAAAAATAATCTTTAAATGCTTTGAACTATTGCAGTAGTGGAAGATGAATGTTTTGTAAGTAGATTTTTTGTCTTCTTGTTGTTGTCAGTTGATACACATACTTGAAGGCTTGTCGTCTGTTCAAGAATAGTAAAATATCTTGAATACTTCTTTTGAGAATAATCCTTCTTCAATTAATACACAGTCAACTGATGAATCCTCTTTCTCTCTCTCTCTCTTTCTCTCTCTCTCTCTCTCTCTCTCTCTCTCTCTCTCTCTCTCCCTCTTGAATGCATTGTACAAAGATCACAAAAATAGATGAAGAATATGCATAAGAATAAATGTAGTCATTGAGAATTAATTCTTCCTATTGGATATTGATAATATTTATAGATAAATCAAATGACTGTTCATATATTTATTTGAATCCTCAATGACTAAATTCACATAAAATATGATTAAATTCAAAGTTTATGTGAATCTAATACAATATGTCTTTTGTTACTTTTAGATATCCTCTAATATTCATATATGGTAGTGGTTGATTCACTGAAACCTGATATAAATCTGATAAGCTTTGTTGTGAACTTGACATGACATCTCTTACGGAACTAATAATTTCTCATTTAAGTCAAATTTGAATTCAATCACACAAGATATGAGATGTAAGCATACATTATGAACTTTAATCTTAATGTTTTAAATCATAACTTCTTTGTCAAGATTGACTTATACGATTTTTGATATATATATTCGATATATTTTTAAAAAATCCTTTTTGATGAATTCAACACTTAACTGATAATTTGACTAAATTGATATTTAAATCATCAAAAAGTTATAAAATCATGACTTTGTAGATACTTGAATGAGTTTTCATACATATATTTTACTCTACCTAAACTTGTTGATTTACTTAGTAAAATTATGACTCCTTTGTCAATCATAAATTTTACATATAATGACATTTTTACACTGGAACATACAATATGAAGTATTTCTTATGATATTATAATTCAAACACTTAATTTTATATAATGAGATGTTCATCTATTGATTAGCTTATCAATTGCATGCTTAGTATTATATCATCATACTTTATATTTCATACATATTTATCATGCATTTAATAATCAATCATGCATGAATATTGTTGAAACATAATTCATTAAATGTGATTATTCTTAATTATCCTTAAATGATTTTATCATCATCAGAATATGATGCTTCATGGCTCTAACAAGTTGACTAAACTCTTGAGGTGCGTGATACTCTTCTATCAAATGGCTATTAAGTCTATATGTTTTCTTTGGAAGAGATAATGAGTCAATAGCTCAATTGTAACATGGAGCTTTTTTTTTGCACAAATAAGTCTTGGAAGAACCATCAGCCCAACCATCAAAGAACATATGTTAAAATCAATTTTACACAATTAATTTAAATTAAAAAAGGGTAATAATAATATATTTTTCTTTAAAATTCTCAATTTTAGGAAACAAGCACCTGATTCACATATTACATCATTTCATAATATAGCACCACTGAAATTGACTGTAAAACACTATCTTGCTGGGGGACTGTTATATGTATCAGAAAAAAAAGGCTTCATAGAAACTGAACTGTGTCCATGATTTTGAAAGCTGCTAGAGGTGTCCTGCAATGTGACATAAGTAAGACAATCCATTAACTGCATTACCACATCACTCATCCTTGGTCTTTCTATAGAGTTCCATGATGTACAAGATAGTGCAACTTCTATTGCTTTCCAAGTTGAATTGATATTGTATTTTCCTTGCAGTCGTTTATCAACTATTTCATTTATATCACCTCTTTGAATTCTTGATTGTACCCATGAAACTATTGAAATTGGCTTTAAGCCACCTGTAATTGGTGGTTTCCCTGTTATAAGCTCCAAAAGAACAATTCCAAAACTACAAACATCACTTTTCTCAGTTAGCTTTGATGTTTGACAATACCTGTAATGGATTAAGTCACAAAAAATTTGTCAAATAAGAACTCATGGTTAAAATGACTAGATTTTACTCATAGGATAATTAAAAATGATTGCATAATTTATGAAGAAATGAAATCTTACTTAGGGTCAAGGTATCCTGGAGTGCCTACAACTTCCGTTGAAATGTATATTGAACTACCATCATGGAAAAACTTTGACATTCCAAAATCAGCTAACTTCGCTTCAAGATTAAGATTTAGTAAAATGTTTGTGGTCTTCACATCTCTATGAACTATGGGTGGCTTGCAAAAACTGTGCAAATAGTCAAGTCCTGTAATTAAAAATTTTAGAAACTATTTTTGAATCAAAGCACATAAGAGTAACTATAACTAAGGTGGATTGAGAATAGTTTTGTCATATACCTTGCGCAACTTCAATAGCTATTCTGAGTCGATTGCTCCAACATAAATCATTGTTCATTTCATCTATATGTTTATTCAGTAATGACACATATTAGGGAAATACAAACATGTTGAATAGTAAACAAATGTAAATTTTTCATATAAAGTCTCAAGTATAAGAAAAGAACCTGATAAATACTTTGCAAGATTCCCATGTGCCATAAACTCATAAACTAATGCAAAACTGTTCAGTTCATTAAAATATCCTAGAAATGACACCAGGTTTTTGTGGTGAACCATTGTCAATATTTGTGCCTGAGTTTGAAAACAAGGCTATCAATGTTAGAATGTTAGTATAGAAGAAATTCAGTAGTTGTATGATCCCAATCTAATTAATATAGGAGGTAAATTGCTAACTTAAACTTGTCTCAGCTAGAAACTCTTTTTCCCCTTGAAGCGATGCTTTAGAAAGCAACTTTACTGCAACCTCGATCCCATTTTTCAAACGGCCACGGTAAACCATTCCGAAACCACCTTTACCAATCTGGTGTTGAAAGTTTTCGGTGATAACTTCAATTTCTGCCCATGGGAATTGGATGGTCTCTGAATGTAAACTCTCATGCTGTTTACAGTATTGAATATCTCCTTTGTTGAATTTGGTTTCTAGTGTGAAATAACTTAAGAGGTCAACATACCACCAAGAAGATCATACCATATATTTGACTACATACTGGGTCAAAAGTGAGACAAATAAAGGAATAACATACCTTCTGGTGTACCTTGATGGAAGTTTTGCTTTTTTCTTCTAGTTCTCCATAAAATTATTGTCACAACCATGAAGACCAAAACTAAGGAGACTGCACTTCCTATTGTAACGAGAACAATGATTTTCTTTTTCCTAGTTGTGTCACATGAGCTAAGTTCTCTGCACAGATTTGTGTTGCCTTCGATGCTAATGTTTTTAGGAAAAAAAGTCAACCATTAGTATCTGCAGTAAACGAGAAGTGACTATACTCATTTCTCATAGATAATATGAACAGCATGCTCATTTCTCCTTTGTGAAAATTCTCACCTTAATCGTAGGGTCCGATTTTGTGACTTCTCATGAAGAAGTTTGGGCACCACTCCACTTGGTTCTTTTCTAAGTTCCTGCAAATAGTAGATTCCTTGTAGCCAAAATTTTTTTAAAATGTTGTATTTACGCATAAGATAGTGTTTGAACTCACAGGACTTGTAATTGCAAAAGTTCACCTAGATCAGCTGGAATTTCACCAGTTAAGTTGTTACCTGATAAGTCCCTGAAAAAAATACTAAATGTCAGCGAGTTTTAGTTGCTTTCTGTTGTAGAACACACCATTAGTCTTATTCTATGTTCTTAAATCTGTTTGATGCTTAAATGTCCTTTTTCATTGGCCAAGAAGCTATATGTTGAACCTAGAGAGCGAAGTCAGAGGGCCTCTGACTTGAAGTCGAGTCTAGGTTCAGTCTAGGGTAGTCAATTAATTTTTTTACATGATCAAAATTAGTTACTATTATGTGGTTGATTTCATTGACAGAAATTTGTCTAGTTCCATTTATAACTAGCACAATTTAAATATTATTGTTGTTCCTACAGATTCAAAATAAATATAACAAAAAATTTATTGTTACTAAGATATTAGGGAAACAGAGCGCACGTATCTTTATCAAAAATAACATTTTCTGCTTCACGGATGATGTGATATTTTCTGTATGAAGTAGTTTTCGACCATTATTTATAATTGATTTCTTCATGGGGACGTTTGTTTTAGGGTATTTATTTTCCACGACTTAAACATAAACAAAAATAAACTTAGTGCAAGAGTTTTACTAAAGGTGCAAGAGACTTACAAAGACACTAATGCTGTCAGTTTCCTTATGGATGGAGAAATTATACCGCCGATTCCGCTATGAGACAAGTTTCTGCAAGACAGTTGAATATTTTTTTTGAAATATTCCAGAAGATGTGCAAGTCAAAGAACAACTTACAACGAAACAATCCTGGGGTTCTGACGGTCATTGTAACTGCAATTCAAGCCCTCCCAAGGGAGGTCCTGAGGGACACATGGATCACCAATCCAGTTCTTTTTCACTTGATAGAACCCTTTAATTTTCATTATGGCGTTAACTGCGCTCAAAACTCGGGTAGTTTGAGTACGAATGCATAGAGAGATATGAAATAATAAATACAGAGAAATAAACACATGGAAATCAATGATCCGTGCGACACGGTTCCGGAGGTACGTTTCCGCGCTTTCAACATCCCAACTTAGTTTTTTTTTGCTAGAACATTGGCTTTGATAAAAACATTTATGAGTTATCTTGTTTTCGAAGTTACAATCATCCTCCCTTTCCTGTCTTCTCGTAAGACCAAAGATGACAAAGCCAAAGAACAATGTAAGGAACAATATAAGGAAACTCACCGTCGCCTTCCTCAGTAGGCAACGTCCTTAGTTCAACCAGCTTGTACACTTCGAAGCCATTAACGATGGGAGGGAGAGTTGAATTTGTCGTGGCCTTGACGGAGTAATAGCTTGTTCCCCCTGGCCCCGGCTCGTCGATGTAGACAGTCAGTCCAGTGAGGAATTTCGGAACGTGTGGCCCAGATATTAGGCTACCATTCAAGTAGACAGAGAATTCTCTTGTCTCGTTGGCCCCAATTTTCTGAATCTCTGCGAAGTATAGAAACACGATTTTCTTCTCTCCATGGCTTCCATCAACGGTAAAGTTCAATCCTTGGGAGAGAGACGGCGTCGTCACCGCTGTCTTCAAGACCGCGGACGGTGCCATAGACAGGCCTCTAGGATCCACCGAAACTTCTTTGTCAGTGATCACCAGGATCCACTCTATTGGTTTCTCTGATACGGACCAAAAGCGGTCAAAGGGATCCGCTGGAAATCTGTCGCCAAAATTATGAGCACTTCTCATCATTAGCTTCTCCGGCCAATCCGACGTCCAGATTCCGACAGAAGCAGATAGTATTAGGGAGGAAGCGAGGGAGGGAGGAAGGGAGAGAGGGAAGGAGAGAGAGAGAGAGAGAGAGAGAGAGAGAGAGAGAGTAGGGCATCACCTCATTGAGTCGTTCGCGCCAAGGTCCTCTCGACTCTCGTGAAGAAGCAACGAATGAGTCTCGTTCGCCATGGTGTACATGGTATCGGGAAGGGGCCTCAACTCGAGGGAACTTATGAAGGGCGTCCCCATACCAGTGTTGATTAAGCATACCTGTATGTACTCTGAGCGAGCAACGGCGATCATCTCCAGCCAGAAGAAGTCCGTTGCCGGGACAGTCTGCCATAGGTTTACACCGAGGTAGACGTCGAAGGTCGGCGGAAGATTCTTGTTGTCGTAGTTTCCGTACTCAAATTCACGCCTAATCAAGTACCTTTCTCCTTTTCTCACTGGTGCCAACGTGTAGCAGTTCCTAATCCCGACGGGGAAGCTCCGGAGGGTGCGGTAGTACCCGTAAAAACCTGTCAGATTAGTGTCCACGGAAACATTCCTGGTTTACTCCCGTGTCGATGTACGTGGCATCTGGGGAGTAGACGATCCCGCTGGTCGGGTTTATGTAGCTGAAGTTACTGTCGAAGCCGCAGTCTATTCTGATGAAGTCTGGTAAAGAGCCAGAGTTATTTTGATAGAAACTCAGAATAGATACCACGCTGAATTTTAACTCTGAGAAAATGTGAAGCGTTGGCTTCCTTCGGACAAGGAAACTTTTCGAACATAGGCTCAAAGAAGATACCGTCCGGACTTTGGCTATTTCATGAATACGTTGAGGTAGAAGATACAGGAAATTGAGGCCCCATGAGAATGGAGAGCAGAAAGGTCTTACGTACCAGTCTCCGACGGTCCCTGTGCCAAAGCCTCCACTGCCAAGAGGCCCAGCAGCAGAGCTAGCGACCACATCGCCGCCGTTGCGGGTAAGTTCTTCCCTCCTTAGGCACCGGATGGGCGTTGAGGGTTTCCTTCTGATATCTGGCAAAAGAGGGCTAGTTTAGCAGAGGCCTACCACCAGCCCGACTGAAGGACGTTAGAGAGAAGAAAGTATTTGGATGAGGTTATCCGTCAATTTCTTTTCTTGCTATCCCCGTAGACTTTAGCTTCCACTAAAAGTCCATGTCGTCGCCGTGTGGGACAGAAGGAAAATGAAAGACTACCGTACACCCCGTTGACTAAGAACAACTGTCCTCCCGGCTCGAAGAGAGCTCTACCCACTCGGTTTCTTTTGATCCTCCGCGTCGGATGACCTAAAATGGTTTTATCTTGATATTAAAGAACAACAGGTTCAGAATCAACTAAAACCTAAGATCAAGAACTTGTTCCTCAGTTTTTTCTAAGAGAATCAGGTATACAGCTCAGGGGGGACGTGGGAGGTGATCGCGCTGGTTCTTGCTTTTCCTAGAAAATTCAGCTTCTGCTAAAAGAACTATGTCATTGTGTGTTTGATAAGGAAAATGAAAGCCTACTGGAATCCCCGTTGACTAAGAATTGCTGGCTCCTTCCGACGGCTAAAGGACAGCTTTCCACCACAAAGTACCATTAATACGGACTTATGAACATTTTTGTTATTTGATTGCAAATTAATATTTCTACCCACTCTAGGACCCCACATTAGCCTGACCTGCAGGACTTGCTATTGTTGATCCCTAGATAGCTGATCACATAGATCAAGTGATGGTGGGGAGAGGGGGGGGGGTTGGGGGTTGGGGGTTGGGAGTGTTATTTGACATTTATTTATTAATTATATTTTTTGTGTCAAGTCTTTAAGTATTTTCTTACATTAACTTTATTGAGGATAAAAAGAGAGACAATGACATTTGATTTTATCATGGTCCAGCCAAACTCCTTTTCCTAATGTCCAATTCTAAAATCCCTATTCTGGTTCCACTACTCTCATCTTGATATTACAATTTTGTTAGATTAACAACCCTTATAGTATTAGACTCTGTAAGTCTATATCACCCCTCTAGATTTCAATTTATCAAAATTAATATCATAGACTCTACAATTATATGATTTGACTTCTTACTCCAACCACCTTCAATAACACATGATAGGTACTCTAACAATTTCTTCACATTTTTATTAAAAATAACATGAGTAATAAGAAAGATTTGACTCATGAATGCCACTATCTTCTTGTAAGATAAATAAGGTCATTTTTTAAGAGATCAAGTATGGTGAAGCTCCTTAATGGACTAAATTGAAAGATCTAAAGGTTAGGCCTAATATTAAGAGGGGGGATGAATTGGAATTTTAAAAATCTCATATTTTCTTCATCGACGTTAGATGTGCCAACACATGTGTTAACACAATTCTGTATGATTATCTATGTACAAGATGACTTTCTCTCCCTTCGGATATGATCTCACTATGAGGAAAGAGTTTTTTATACTAGTTCGCCCCTTACTTGGTTACTTCTAGTCCCTGATGATACTTACTATAAGTATTCCATTATTATTATCAGAAATACACATTAAATTTAATAGGATCAGCAACCCCAATATCTCACGTTTAACCTCTGCAAAGATTTAGCCCCTTCTAAGCCAAATAAGGCTTATAACACCTTGTGCCTTTGCCCAAAATCACTCTTCACTCACTACTCAATTACCTTAGTACTTGATGAAGACCATCCTTGAAATATTTAAGCTTTATCTTGATCACCAATCATTGATGAAGAATGATGATGCAATCAACTCATAGTTGAAGCTTGACGGTGATGATTCTCAACCATGAGAGAGATAACTTGTTGTAGATCAAAGTGGAATCCTTTTTTTTATCTCTCCATCTTTCTTTACTTGTAGGACATCGTCTTCCAATGAATTTTTGTATTTTTCTGAAGAGATAAAATCGAAAGGTCAGTTCAAACACTTATCATTTTCGAAACGTATGGCAATGACCTTTGACCATTGTAAATTCAATATCTTGTTATTCTCTGGTTCGTTCAATTTAAAATTCGAAAGTTAAGCTAATCATTTTCTCCATGTAAATAGTTGATGTGTTATCATCTAGATTTTTGATTCAAGATTCACAAGAGCTCATTTGATATTTCGAACCTTTTTCTTTTTCTTTAATGGTGCATGTGACTAATACATAATATGTATACTTAAATGGTTAAATAATCACAGATAAATAAATTAAAAGTATAAACATCATTTACCTATTAAATATTTGTTTTTCAACAAATATTTATCCATATGTTGCACTTCACCTATTCATCATTTCACTTAACCTCAAGGTTAGTCATAATGTCACAAGATAAATAATAAATTTATTTACATGAAATTTATGAATCATTTATCATAATCTTGTGAATAATATCAATCATGAATTATATATTTTCTCATATATTTTTAATATCAAAATCTATGCCCAAAGGCATCAACACAAACAACAATATCTTTTGACATTTTTGGTGTTGGAAGGCAATAGTGGTTCAAATTGGATGTAGAAAAGGATGGATCTTGAGGCTCTCCCTTGATTATGGAGGATTCCTTTTTTATTTTTTCTCATCCTCACCCTAATTTGGGCAAAAACCCATTTAGCATGGGTTTATAGGAACAAATGGTCAGCTCAAAGGCTAATTAAGAAGACCTTTAATGTGACATGAGTGGGTCTGAAATACATAGAAAGTATAACTGTAAATGATGTGAAATTCGCAACTATTCAGATAATTAAAAATTTGATGTACATTTTCCGATGTTAGATTCCTCTACAAGTAAGCTTCCCAATGCATGCACTTATATTCAAAAAAATAAATATTATGTTAGATAAAAATCATTTTGATTAGAGGAGTTAAAATATAGACCATTTTGCCCTTGATAAAAATGGTTAATTTCGTAATGTTGTAAAACACATCACATATCAAATTCTTTAAAGTGAGTTGTTATGTTTGATGTATTATTTACACTTCTAAAATTTCTTTCCAATAAATGGTCACATGCTTGGATGTGAGACACCATTATAATGATAAAAAACTTTCATTCAATAGTGGCAAATGGGATTCGTCACCACCACTACACAGCCTGGAAGTGACCCCTCCTACGTGCATTCAGCCCGATCAGAGGACACAAACAAAAATGAGGGACCCAGGGTTCCGCTACACCACTTAGGTCCGCAAACTGCGTGGGCTCCAACTTTGCCATGTGTGGGGACCTCCCACCCCTAAGGTCCATGAAAGGCCCATGGTGGGGACAGGGAAAAGCCCATTCCCCTTTGGTTTCTTTTGTTTTCCTCTATTTCTCACCCCCTCTCCCTTTTCCTTGGGCTATGTGTTTGGGCTCAATCGGAATAGGGGGTCCATCCTAGAAACTACACATGTTCCTTCTCTTCCCCTCACCTCTCTTTCTTGAGCCACTCACATTTAGGCCCAATCGGAATAGAAGGTCCATCCTAGACACTACACGTGTTCCTTTTTTGGGGGTTTGGTGCCTTGGACCTCAAGCATTGCCCTCCACCCTTGGCCCATGTGGGCCCCTATATAAGAGAGTGAAGAGCCACCACTAGAGGGACCATCCCACTTTTGAAGAAGAATGTGTACTTTGTTTTAGAAACCTTAGAGAGAGGAAGAGAAGAAGTTTGTGGGAAAAAGGGGCACCAGCCAACCCTCACCATCATTGCGGAGCCACTGGCCTCAATGCACCACTACCAGTGTGCCCACCTCAAGTGCTTGCCCATTGAGCACCCAAGTTGAACGTTTGCCTTGCACTCTACCATGCACTCGACGTGCGGCTTTGTCGAGCGTGTGTGTCCGCGATGTGTGCCTGTTGCACGTCCTGCGCTTGCTCCACGAGGTCTACCTCCACTCTCAACCTGGAACACTCACCAGTGCAACCCCAAGGTTGTCTTGTAGTGCCCCTTCCCCCATACCAACTAGGAGTTCACACAGCAAAACTGCTGCACACCTCAACGCCATGGCACACCGTGCGTGCATTTGGTACCCACCTTGGTGCCCCTCCCATGTGCAAAGCCGCGTGCGGGTCACGCACTTGCCCCCAATTCTATCCACCATCATTGGTGCACACGTCGTCACACTGCCAATGACCCCACCACGCACAAGGGCCATGCTCCCCCTCCGGGTCTCAGCCCATAGGTTAGCCCACAACCCCATAGTCATTTACTATTCTCAGTACCTTCTCGCACTTGCTCCACTACCGTCAAGCCAAGTCAGGTTGGGGTGAGATAGTCTTCGTCAACATGCCATCTGATGTGCACACCAAGGTTGTCACTTGGTCATTGAGCATTTGAGGCCCAGCCATGTTTGTGACGTTGGGCCTCCCCACCTAGAAGTAGAAGTGGAGGATCCCCACCCTACTCTAGCATCTTGGCAATGATTGACGTGATGTGCCGCTGGTCCCACTGCTCCTCAGCCCCTACTTGCACCTAGTTAAGTCATCATTTACTTGTTATACTCCCCCAAGACAGTATTAAGCGTGAATTATAGGAACCATTCCCTTGCATGTCATCCCCTCTCCCCCACTATTAGGGCGGGGATTACCAGTTGGTCTTGCATCATTCAACTTCACTGAAAAGTAATGATGATTACATCAGAAGAATGTTAGTCCATTAAAGTATGAAATTTAACATAGCACTCATATCATTAAATTATCAGTCAACTAATACAATTAAGCTTCATTGTCATTTAAATACCCTTAAGCCCTTCATATTGAATACTTATGTTGGTTCTATCACTTTTTTTCTCATTTTAGGTTTCATAGACAATTGAAAAGCTCTTGTTCTCTTGTGAAATCGAAAGTCTACTAGCACCTAATGCCTCATTGTTGAGAGAATATTATGAGATTTTACGTAAAAAGTCAAATCATGACTTACTTAAATCTAAGTAAACCCTTGATACTTGGTCACATTGGTGTGCCTTTAATGTCTTATTTGCACCATTAACAATATATAGTATTATAAGGGAGGCTCATCATATAGACTAAATTCTTGATTTATGGGTGTCTCTACATAGACAATATTCTTAGTTTTTTTCTCTAGGATAAAATATTAACATAAATTTCATTGATATGAACATATATTGTCTTTATCAATTGTACAATATAAATATCTTCAACCATAAATTCATCCAAGGTTACTTGCAGCTAGCAATAAAATGGCATTGGACAAGAGAATGCAAATAATTTTGTGATAAGCACAAGGGCATAGCTGTCAACAAACTTTTTGAGATACACATGGATGTATCACATTGAGAGATTGATGCAATCTTGATATAGGAAGGACACTTGGTAGCTTACAAGTGTTGTAAGCTCCATGGCACAAAATATTGATATTCCATACATTAGGAGATGGTGGCATTCATCTACTATCTAAGAGTATGATGTCATTATTTCCTTATAGATCAATTCATGATCTATATTAACAATGTTTTCACAAGTTATTTTGAGATGTAAAGAAGTTAGCACCAATGTAGGCATAGTGACAAGACCCACCCCTTATCATAATACAATTTTACTTTGAACTAAAAGTTGAGGTAGACTAGTATGATTGTCAAATAAAGCTTTCAAAGCTCGATATAGTCACCAAATTATCTTTGAAAAGATATGATAAGTCTTCATTATCATAAGTTAATAATTTAGTGATATGATAGTTTTAGCCTTAACTCACGATAAATAGACTTATTTTTGTGTTAAATCGTGAAAAGTGGTTTCTAATTGGTTAATATGAAATTTTGATTAATTACATAATTTTATAATCCTATTTTGTTGAGATAAATGGAAAAGGAATAAAATAAAAATATTTAGGAAAAAAATAAAAACATTGTCGACTAGCCAGCCCGCTAACGAGTCAGAGGCCTAATTAGGTGAAGCCGTAGAGCAACTTAGGACTACGAGCTCAAGGCTCAAGCAGCTAAGGACCAGACCATGAGCTCAAGGTTCAAGTGGTTGGAGACACGGACCGCAAGCTCGGCACTCAAGTGACTGACATGTGTATCACTCCCTTGAAATTTTCTTATCTTTCCTTGAATGATAAGGAAAAAAAAAGATCAGGTCAAAAGAAAATGCCATTATGGAGTTTTATCAACAATTTGCTTGTGTAGGTGGGGATCTAGTATTTTCTATGTCCTTGTGTAAGGAATTACAAAAGAAATTTTTTCAACAAAGATGTGAATTAGGAAGAATTGGTCGGCAAAATATTCTCTCTTTCCTTTTTTATGTCCCCATGTCACCACGAGCTCGGCGCTCAAGCGGCTGACGTGTGCGTCATTCCCCTTCCACGTCACCGGTGGCCAGCCGGGCATGGGGCAAGGAGTGGTCATACACATGTGGATGAGATGTAACTATTGATGGTTAAGGAAGTCGCCACCTTATATTCACATGAAAATCAGTTATAAAACCGATGTGGGACTAAACCCACCGCTCTAACCTTTCCCCGTAGGATTATAAATGCCCAAAATACCCCTTCATGACCATGATGAAAATATCCTTATGACGTCACATTATAAGGGCATTATCATACTTATTTCATCTCTATCTCTCTCTCTCTCTCTCTTGCAGGCAAGCAACCAACAAAGAAATTACAATTTTCAGCAAGCAATTAAGCTACAAAAATTGCTTAAATCTTGGCAAAAATTTAGTCAATGTGATTCGTGAAGCATCGTGGTCAAAATTGGTGAACAATTTTGAATAAAACATCGTGAACTCAATGAGAAAATTATCTCTGATTGATCAACGAACAAGTTATCCCAAGAAGAAGACGATCTACCAAGAGATGAGTCGTCATCTCTTGAGAGTGTGCTAGATGCGATAAAGGGCCTCCTCTTACTACACTAACTTGAGGACGAAGCTCCTGAGATGTGCCCCCATCTCCATCTAGCCTACCTTCATCGGGTGACAGCCACCAGAGGGGCCGCAAGTCGTCATTTTTCTATTCTGCCGGGTGACAGCCGTCAGAAACAATTTGACGACACATTCCACTGATTTTTAGGCTTTGAAAGAAGATCTAGATATTACACACATTGTCTTTGTCCAAGGAGAGCCTTCGAGGCCATAGACATTGCGCAATTCCTTCTCGAACACGCAAAATTCCGACAATCACCACCGCAAAGCCGAAACTCTACTTTTCCTGCTTTAAACTTCATTTTCTTTAAATTCATGATATTTGGCATGATTTCAAGCTTCAATATCCTTTTTCATTGAGTTAAGATTTTTGGGCTTTTATAGAACTTAATTTGACCTATTAATTCGACGGTAATCACTTACAAAAGAATCATAGGTTGAAACTTTATTTCCGCCTGATTCATGTTTTTCAAGCACTGACATCACCTTGATGTCATAGCCTTATTTCCTTTTCACATTTCTTAAATATATTATATTTATCATTCAGTTAAAAACTCATAAAAATTTGTGTTTATTTAAGAAAATTATGAAATATTACCCAATATTATATTACATCATGTGATTGACCTAAAAATTTCTCACTATTTTAAAATCTTTTATCGATTTATAAATGATTTATTCATTCTAATATATATTTGAAATTCTAAAAATTAGTCTTTTCTAATTTTATAAATTTTTAAATTTGCATGATTTATTATACAATGATTAAGTCATGTCAAGATACTAATTTAAAATAAATATATTAAAATTTAAAATATATTATAACTTATTTGTAAATTATGTGATATTATTTTTTATTTTTTAGTCTATATATTAAAAAATATTATATAAGGTTTATAAATTAATAAATATTGTACAACTGACATGAAATTGAAATTTACAAAATAAATTCTCTTAGATTTTTAGAAAATTTAAAGTGTTTTTTATAAATTTTTTAGTGACTTGGAATTCATCAAAATAGTTGTCGAAAGGTACAATGATTCATAACCACATCAGCAGGAGGACATGTCAATGTTTATGGGCCATGTTAACATAAGTCAATAAACAAAAAGGTCAACATTTTGAGCCACATCATCCATGCGTACATGAGCAGTCATACTCTATTTTACAAGGTGAGAGAAATAGACGAGAATTTGCAGCATTAGATTTCTGAGCATGAAAATCAGGAGGAAGCTCCAAGGAAAATAGTTGAAGGTTTTTAGATGAAGAATGGTAAGAGAATTGAATAATTTTGAATCTTTTTCAATTGAGTTCTCTCTATGTGAAAGTCAAAGATGAGAGGAGCGACCATGGGTATTTTTAATTCAAAATATGTTTTTATTGAATTGTATTGTCATTTTATCTTAATCAGCTGTCTGTTCACAATGAGATGATGAGATTAAGCCCTTCAATTCAGTTTTTGACCTCTTTTTCAAATGATTTCTCAATCAGTTTTCGTTACTCTATTATTGGGTGATAGACAAACACAAAGTGACAAGGGGCATCAGTGAATTCGATTTATATTTATATTTTATTTTATTTTCATTTTTTCCTATTCCATCTTAGGGGTCATAGGCAGATTTAAGTCTTTTAATTCATATTTTATCACTTTTCCAAAAAATTTGAACATTTAATTTTTTTCTTTGTGGATACTCTACACCTGTGTGATGGACATTGATAAGTATGTGCTTTCATTTCATTTTTTCTGGCTGTAGTTCTTGTGATTTTTATTTTTTTGATGAAATTTAATTTGACTAAGATCATATGAAGTCATATTTTTATATATTACTTATGAGGAATCAAATCGAAACTGTTTTCCATGTCACCACTGGCAGATCAAATTGGCTGGCGAATACTTTGTGTTTTAATTTTATTTGCATTAGATATTTTCACAATTTTATTTTTTGTCACAAAATTTGAATTATATGATCATCAGAATCATTTTATTTCAAAAGATTACCTAGTTTCTATATGAATCTGACTTAAAATTTTTGACATTTCACCATTGGGGGGGAGACCCCCATGGTGGTTGAATTTTCTCTCCCCCACGGTGGTTTATTTATCATCTTTTTTTTATTTTTAGTTCATTTTTGTTAGAATATTTTATAAGTCTTAAGACACCTAATAATGATGAACATGGATAGGCATCAAATTTTGAAGATTTTTAGCTCAAACACTTTGTGTAAGATTTAAAGTGCAGGGAAGAATATTTACTTTTTTTCCTTGAATTTATATTTTAATTAATTTTTTGGGAAAAAAATTGATATTGAGATTTACCATCATCCCAACAAACAAGGTGAATTCAAAAATTTTAATTTCAATTCATACTTTAAATTCATTATAAATATTTAAATTTTGGTATATTGATAACAACGAAATGTAGAATGCATGTCACATCACTTATAGTGGAGGACATTGTCCTCCACATGAATGGGCATAAGCCGTATGTGCCACATACATGTCGGCTACAATGATGCCTATTGTTGGAGGAGCATGATGTTCTGTATGCAAAATATCTTGGATAAAAATGTACTGTTGCTTTGCATTCCAAAAATATTATTGGCCAGAATAAAGAAAAATAGAAATTTATGTTTAGTCGTACCTAGTGCATCAACAAGACAAACCATGTACCAATATGGTCGGAACACTTGAACTGTTATCTATTCCACACTAATCATGGAAATTTATTTTAATTGATTTCATGGTTGGCCAACCAAGGTTGAAGTATCACAATATGGTTTATGTATTTCCAAGTAGTTGTGTTTGTGTCAATACAAATGAGCAACACACTTCAAGTGGTGGCACACCTCATTGTCAAATTTTGGGCTGCACTCGATCAATAAGAGGGTTGGATTGATTAGATTATAGTTGAATTCTGATCAACTCTTGCTTAGGCCTTCAATTTCCTCTTTTTTATCTTAGATCTTACAGTTCTCATAGATCACTAGGTGTGAGACAAAGATTTTTAGAGTTACTTGGCCCCCTACTTACATCTACTAAATAAGAACAACAATCTCTATTATTTTTTTTCCACAAAGATCAAAAGTCTAATCACTAGTATTCATTGTTGGGTTCAACTCTGACATAATTTCACATTGAAATTCTCATTTATATTTATAACTATATAAGGCCAATAACTGAAAAAGAGGTCAGGTCCCTTATGTGATTAAATAAGATTCAGCCACAAGTTTATCTCATAAATAATAATATTTCACTACTGGTAGCTTTCTAGAGAATAACTTTAATTGAGGATTTATATAAATTCAACAAAGAGAATGAAGGTTAGACTTATTTTTGCTGGCTTCTTCTCATCATGATGTTTAGAGATAATGGAAGGCATTGCAGCTTTGAACGTGTCAAGAAAGATTACAAATACCTATTGAGTTCTCCTCTACAGATTATCCTTACATATTTCGACCAGCCAGCAAAGACCTCTCAATCCTCTCAAGATTTAGTATAGAAAGAACTTTGTATAACGTTTAAACTCATAGTAGATATAGAGGTAAATTTTCTACTCAAGTTATCCATTGCAAAGATGTATTACTTATTGGGAGATCTAGTATTAAAGTATTATCATATTTCTGTGATCTTTCAATATCTATTTTTCCTACAATAAATATTAATTCAAACGACTGAGATATCAATACAATATGTCTTCTTACCATTGGATATCTACATGAGAAATTAATACGGTTTTTCTAAGGTATAACATCTATATTTAGAATGTATTAGTTTGATAAAGTTCAATAGTGATCTAATATTATTAAAACATAATCAACAATGTGTCTATAGATAAAATAAAGATTCAGCATTCCAAAAAAATCTAAATCACTTCAAATAAAATGCAATCATAATGTTGATATCTTTAGCCATGATCTCAATATTTATAAAATTATAATTTTATTGAATCATAAATTTCAATTCAATTTATAAAGTGTCATTAGAAATTTTGTGGTAGAATGAATTGTATGACTTCAATCAATTAATTTGATATTATATATATTCAATAAAATTAATATAAGGGTGCATACATAACAGACTAATGGAGGTGTGCGAAGGTAGGCTCAAGCGTTGATTCTGCTCATGAGCGTAATGGTATAAGCATGCTTGACTGTGAGACCGACCTTAACCGTCTTACTTTCACTGTCCAGTCTGGACTTGGAGCATCTGCTGCCCCTCTAATCCACTAGAAGCAGAAATTGAAGCACGGGCAAAAAAAGAGGCTTCAGCCTATTCGGCTTGGCTTCACTATCACTCATGACTTGTATTGTAGTCGGCCCAGAATGCCTCTTTAGTCTTTCTAATGTGGAGGCCTTCTTGAACTTCAGGAAAACTCACTAATTTTAATGTTTTAATCATTATCTTACTTATTAAAACTAATTTCACATTAGATTCAATATCACGGGTCACTAATGTAATACATAAATTCTTATCTAAATATTTAATAATAATATTTTTAATTATATTTAATAATTTTATATTTAGCCTCATTTAAAAGCATATTCAAAATTATTTCCATGATTTGATATTTTTAATTGATCTTACAATTATTGATCATCATCAAATAATCATTTATTTAATATTCCAACACTTAAGGTAAATTTTCATAGAGTTATGAGGTGGATTTGGCTTATGATATTGTGGATAACTAGGATGAGAGATTCACTAACTGATTATGGACAGCCCTTTCTGAATATATGGGCATCCGAGTAAGATTATCTATCAAATTACACTCATAGATAGGATTAACATTATTCTAGAAAAGTATTTGCACCAATATGTCACCACATATCATGAGAATAAGGTCAATTTGCAATCTTCATTATAGTTTGATGATAAGGTTGTCATCATTCAACTTAGCAGAAGGACAGTAGCTACTAACCTTGAGATTTTAAAGCACACCATGCTAGGGCATTGTTTGGCTAGAAACCCTATTTGTGTAGGCACAACAATAGCATGTAGTGGAAGCATGCAAGGCACTAACACCTACAACACACTAATTGAAAAAGTTTGTGGAATCCCATCAATGAGAAGTAGAGTTTAACATTGACAATCATGTCTTGTTATATGACAATAGCATGTAGTGGAAGCATGCAAGGCATTAACACCTACAACACACTAATTGAAAAAGTTTGTGGAATCCCATCAATGAGAAGTAGAGTTTAATATTGACAATCAAGTCTTGTTATATGACAATAGTATGTAGTGGAAGCATGCAAGACATTAACACCTACAACACACTAATTGAAAAAGTTTGTGGAATCCCATCAATGAGAAGTAGAGTTTAACATTGACAATCATGTCTTGTTATATGACAATAGCATGTTGAGCATGGCATTACAAGAAAAAGTTTGTGGAATCCCATCAATGAGAAATAGAGTTTAATATTGACAATCAAGTCTTGTTATATGACTCAATGTTGAGTTGTACAAGAATGTCATGAGGGTTGATACTCCTAAATGTCGCACTTTAGGATAATCAAAAATAAAAAAAATTAATTAATGATTTCTAGTGAACCTATAAAGATGTATAGGCAGAATTCAAGTTGATCCACATAATTGAATAATTTATAGTGAGTTCAAATAAAGCCTTCTAAGATTGATTTTAGGGAAGAAAAGGGTTAAAAGATTAGATGAAGGGTGACTAGGTCATTCACAAGACAAGAATCGAGGAAAAATCAAATTAATGATTATAAAATCATCAATTTGAAGAATATTAAGGAGAAGATAGGAGGAAATGTGATTTGGGTTTTTTTATTAAGATTCTAAAGTGCAAGGAAAATTGAATATTATTTTATCACATCAATCCCAAATTCAAATTCTCCTTGAAAATGTAGTCAATCTTAGTACCTAAGAGATCAAGCATACATCAAGAGAATATCTTAAGGGAAGAAAGATAAAATACTCTAAAAAATTCTAAACATGAATGATAGAAACCCTAAATCCTATTTTTCTAATCTACCTCTCTTTTGAATCAACTCTATGTGATGCGGGATAGATAGAGAGATTTATGATTTCCACAAATAGGCTTAAAGAAGAGGAATTAAAGGTTGACTTTTAGTAAATTCTCTTGGATAGTCAAATCACTCAACCCACAATATGATTTAGATAGGATCTAGATTTATGGTTGCCTTGATTGAGAACCCTAATTTAATATGACAAATCAAACTTAGGAATGAGGGCTTTGGATCATTAAATGGGTAAAGGTGGCTATTCTATAGGTCTCACACAAGAATCTAGAGCAATGAACTTCAAGTAATGATCAAATTAAATACTCAAGAGGAATAGAAAATCAAATACCTTATGGAGAATTCTTGATTGCTTGAGGGTCCTCTAGATTGCTTGAGAATGGCTTTGATCTCCTTTGCAAATGATTGCCCACAAGTTGAAGAAGTGTTAGTGGATAAAGAGATGGGGTGGCTCGAAGTGGAGAAGAGAGGAAGAATGCGTTGGGTGGGGAGGAGGATGAGGGAAATGGCGTTGATCAAATCTCTCACAAGGATGTGAGGATCAACTAAGATGGGGTTTAAGGAAGAAACTTGAGGGGGAGAATGAGAGGAATTCAAGAGAGAAGGGAGAGAAGCTCGAGAGAGAAGAGACCTTCAAGAGAGAAAGAGAGAAGTCGAGTGAAGGGCTTGGAAGAGGAGAGAAGGGACTCGAGAGAGAGATAGGATTCAAGTGGGAAGAAAGCACGAGATTTTCATTCATTCAATCCTTTTCCTCTTACATAAAATGCCTCCTTATTTATAGGAGGGAATGGGGTGGAATAACCACCTTAATTCAAGAGACACATCTCTTCATATAAGAGGAGGAGAGAGAAGATTACCCACAAAAAGTGGGCAGTTACAACCACTTTCTCTCATTTGAAAGGGTGCCTTTAACCACGAGATCTAGAGGCCATTTAGGCCCATGGAGAGGTAGGTCCATGGAAAAAAATAGAAAATTTTAAAAGAAAAGTCAACGGGGTTGACTATGGCCATTATATGGGATGAGAGGCTCCTATATTTAAGGAAATGGGTTGACTAAAGGCTGTTGAGGCTTCTTAGGGTCAAATATTGATTCAAGATAAGGCTGAGCTTTGATAAGAAGGGGTTGAAAGGATTCAATGAAGGTAAAGGGGTTTGACCAAACCTCTAATGGGCGTTGACTTGGTCAATGGTGGATGTGGGGACAAGGCTAGGGTGCCCTAGCCACCTCCTCATGGCCTCCTTCTTTATCTTTGACCTCAATGATTTTCAAGGTTTGAATTTTCTTCCTCAAGATCATCATGTTGACTTGGTGTGGAGGGAGGACTCTCATCCTTGGGAAACGTCTTGGTGAAGGCCTTGATATTGCCTTTTGATCTACTCCTTGTATCAAGTTTGGAGAATTGTGAGATGAAGAATCTTGATCTCCATCACTATGTCACTTAGGGGGTCAACAAGAAAAGAGGATGGACTCAAAATGAGAAAAAACTAAGAAGCACAAATTTTATTGAATATATTGAAGAAAAATATATCAAAGAACATAAACTAGAAAATAAAAATGCCTTCTCTATGTCGATTGGAGTGCTTCAACTGGAACTACCCCTTGGAGTTCTTAAATTGGTCCACTTGTTGAAGTTTTTGGAGTCTTTCTCTTCTCCTTATGTTAATGCCTCTCTCCTTTGCAAGTGGATACTATGGCCAAGAATTTTTGATCCTTTTTAATGACTCCTTAGGCTGAAAATTAATCTTAGCCCTTGATGATTTTAGAGATATTTTGGGCCGTTGGATCTTTGGGCTTTTTAGGCCCTAAATGAGGTGGCTGGTGGTTGCCCTAGGGCAGTCCCCTTCTTTTAGGCAACCTCCTTGTCGTGGAATAGGAAACTATTCCATTAGGAGTTGGCTAAAAAATATAATATCTAAAGATCACATAAAATATATAGGAATTATTGAGCCTATCATTAATTACAACAAGGCAGAAATATTATGTAAAGAACTAAGAATGGACTTCTTCTAGACTAACCCCACTAATAAGATCTAGTTTTTTGAGAAAAGTTCGAAAGCCATCACTCATATCGACAACTTTGAACAATGTTCTACCTTTGTGATTTCCATGGGTGAATCCTAGTTTTATATTTCCATTATTTATGCATCTTATGAAAATTCATACAGAAAGAAGTTGTGGGAGTATATTATTAACTCAAACTATGAGGAAAATAACCCATGGATAATCAGAGGAGACTTTAACACCATCAGAAGTAATATGGAGAAAATTGGGGGTATATAGGTGGCCCCCAACATCCTGGAAGACTTCAACAACTATATATCATTACTTGGCCTATTTGAGCCCTCACATGTTGGCAATCATATGACATGGTGTAATGGCAAAAAGGGAGAGAGAAGGATCTATCAGAGATCGATGCCTAATAAATCCAAGAGTTAACAACAACCAGACAATTTCAGTGCATTACATTTATGCCCCACCTTTAGACCACTCCATGATGATTATAATTCTTAGGGAAGGGGAACAAAGGAAAAGTAGACCATTCAAATTCAAATCCATGTGGATTAGGCATGAATGACTAAAACAATTCATCTAAGAAGTTTGGAGTCAGGAGCAGTCAAAGAGCCCTCTAGAGAATTTCTGATTTAAAATCAAGATTCTAAAGAATAGTCTCAAATAATGGAATAGGAAAGTCTTTGGTAATGTGCAGGAACAAATTGAAACACTCACAAAGGTGGTACAGGACCTTGAGGAAGACTTACAAGAATAGTGGAACGAGACAACATGGAAGGTATTACTAGATAAACAATCTGAGCTGGAGGAAAAAAGAACAAGAAAAGAGATACTAGGAAGAGAAAAATCCAGAATCAAGTGGTTCATAGAAGGTGATAGAATTACAAGTTTTTTTCACATCTCCTTAAGGATGAAACAAGCTCAAAACACTTATGTAAATATATTAGAACAACACAATGGTGATTGAAAAAAGGTTGAAGAAACTAGAAGGCAGTACTATGAAGCACTACTAAAAGAAACAATTCTAACAATAAACTTGCATCTACTCGAGGTCATTCCAAAGGTTATCTCTGCTGAAGTGAATCGAGATCTAACTCAGAAACCAGGTGAAGCAGAGATCCTTAACACTAGAAGAGAGATGTCCCAAGACTCTGCCCCAGGCCCAAATGGTTTCGGAGCAAATTTTTATTTATTCAACTAGGATATCATTAAGAAAGACTTGTGTGAAGTTATAAATGAGTTCTTTACTATTGGTGTTCTCCCAAGATTATGGAAAGCCACATTCTTGGCACTAATTCTGAAAAAGGAAAAACCCCTACACTTCTCAAAATTCAGACCCATCAGTTTGTGCAATATGAGATACAAAATTATATCAAAGCTCATGAATAACATAATGAAGGAAATCCTGCCGAGAGTAATCTCTAAAGAATAAGGAGCATTTGTAAAAGGCAGGATTATCTAAGAAAATATTGTCCTAGTCTAGGAGATGACATAGTCAATCAATCACAAAGTCTATGGGGGAAACATGATAATAAAACTGGACATGGAAAAGGCATATGATCGAATGAACTAGGACTTCATGTTTAGAGTTTTAGAAAGATTTAGGTTCAACACCCAGTGGGTCGACCTGATAGCAGCTTTAATAAAGTATAATCCCATTTCAGTACTTATTGACAGGACCTTAACAAATTTATTTACTAGTGGCCAAGGTCTCAAACAAGGGGTCCCACTGTCTCCAACACTATTCATAATCGCAAAGGAGGTCTTGTGTAGAGGCATAAATTGTATGTTAAGAAATAACAAAATGCAACCTACTACATTCATGAATATCGGACGAGAATCCATCAAAAACTTAGGAAACTTCTTGAAAGAGTATGAAGAGAGTTTGGGACAAAAGATCAACAGTAAAAAGTCAAATTTTTACATCTCACCCAAAGCACCACAATGCAAAACAGAAATGATAGAACTTCTCACGAGATGGAAGAAAGGTGAATTCCCGGTCCAATATCTAGGAGGACCTATATTTCATGGGGGCAAGAGTGAAGCATTTTGAGTTTTTGATTAGTAAAATAAGAAAGAAGCCGAATGGATGGAAGGCAAAATTGTTGTCCATGGCAAGGAGAGTCACACTAGTCCAACATGTGATAAACAACATTTCAATACATCTCATGACAATCTATGACCTACCAAAATCAATGATATAGACAGTGGAACGCTTGATGACAAGTTTTATATGGGGAAACTCAACAGGAGGCAAAAGAAGACAATAGATATCATGGAAGGTGATATGCAAACAACACAAGAAAGGAGGATTAAGTATTAGACAACTAGAGGAACAAATGAAGACTCTCAAAATGAAATTAGCATGGATAGTGAACAAAGAGACATCTCAATGGAACCTACTCCTCAAAGCTAAATTCAAGGAGTAGGCCTTCCAACAACATCAAATCAAGGGACTAGTAAGATGGGCCTCACTACAAAAAGCATGGCTAGATATGAAGAACAAAATAATATGGAAAATTGGTTAAGGGAACATATGGTGTTAGTGGGATAATTGGACAGGGAAAGGGATTATTGGTGACCAAGATAATTTCAACCCCCAACGTCTAAGACTCACAATCAAGCAGCTGTTCTCAAGTGATTGGAAAGACGTCATACTCAGATAATCTTGTGAACCCTATGAGGCTCTTAGACTGATTCATACAATTGAGAAGAGAGGAATTCAATTGAATGAAGAGAAGGACAATTGCATATGGACTCTGAGTGTGGATGGGAATTTCACCACCAAGACAGCATGGGAAAGCTACAGAGATAGAAATGAGATCAAGGAATGGGCGAGGGCCATCTGACACCCTACAATTCCCCCCAAAATATCAATATTTCTATGGAGACTCTTCTAGTAGAAAATTCCCCTAGATGACACAATCCAAGGACACAACATCCATATGGCATCGAAATGTAACTACTATAAGTTAAAGCCCAACTTAGAAACTCTTCCTCATCTCTTATTTGACAATGAATGGGCGAAAAAATGCTAGAAATGGTTGTTGGCAAAGGAGAGCTCCCCACCAGAGAACATAAGACATTTCAAGCATGGTTGTCATTCTTTTTCCAGACAAGGTTCATTGAGTCTAAATTGAGCATCATAAGGAGACTATCAATAGCAACTATGGTATGGGAGATCTGGATTGCCAGAAACAAATGTAGAATGGAGAAGGTAATTATCTCATAAGCTTTGATCATTTTCAAATGTGCAAGATGGACCCAAGATATAGGAAAATGAGTGAAAGGCAAACGCATGTCCAGCACAAAGGAGCAAGCCCTTCTAGCACGATGGGAAATACAAGCAACATAGATGCAGCAACAATCAATAACCCATCAAGTTACATGGGCAAAACCCAATTTGGGTCTATTAAAATTTAACATTGATGGTGCAGCCAAAGAAAACCCAAGGAAGGTAGAGGGTAGGGGCACATTAAGGGATCACCAAGGAAAAATACTAGTGGCTTTCTACAAATGCTTTGAAGAAGGAACTAATATGGAAGTAGAGTACAAAACTGTTGCATAAGCTCTACTAGTCTACAAGCAAATGGAGGTGAAGGAAATTATCGTAGAAATAGATTCTCACGTGCTAATGTAAATGTTAAAGGAGAACAAGTGCAACCAGTGGAAACTCAACCTATGGTAGAAGAGCATACAATAGGAATGTCACCGAATCATAAGTTACACACATATATAGGGAAGGTAATAAAATTACTAACATTCTAGCTAATGTGGCCATTGATAGGAGCAAAGACAGAGTAATCAGATCGTGGTCTGACCTCCCATTGGAAGCAAAAGGAGCCCTAAAGTTGGAACAATGGGGAATGTTGTACCTCAGATCTAGGAGGCCCAGGTAACTGTCCACGAGCCCAACTATCTTGTTTACTTACATGTTACATTTCATATCCTTGGCAGAAATCCACACTCAGGGTTACCTACCCCCCAATACTTAACAGCTGCTCAAAATAGGGTGTCTTTCTAGAAAATTGAGTAGAGGCAAACCCACAACATAGGGTCACTTGAGTTTCCTCTTAGATATGGGGAAGGGGGTGAATCCCTCTCCTCACAAAATCCTAATCCCTAATGTGTTGAGAATATCTAATCCCCAAATGCCACTAAGACCCCTTGGAAGGTGGACTGAGACAATACGATTTCTCAGATGAAGCCAACCATACCCAAGAATGATTGGAGTCACAAAAAGAGAGAATGAATGGGGTGTGAGCTAAAGGAAGGAAGCGAGACCAAAGGAAGAGCAGAAGGGGACTCCATAGGATTGCGGCCAAGTGTAAACCAGGGGAAAAAAAAAAAAAAAAAAGGGAAAAAAATAAAACAAAAAAACAAAGAAAGAAAAAGTGTACCCCCCTCTCCTTGGCACCTCTTGAGAAAGTTGCTACCCCCCTCCTAAATCAGCCCCTAGATCAGAGCTCTGAAAGTGAATGGATTGGGAGGCAGAACCTAAAAATCAATACGTCTCTAGACATTTTGAAAATGGGTCAAGGCAAGCAGATGGAGAGAAGATACATCTTGGACAGTTAGGGAGGGATGAGTGAGAAAAGGGAGGATCCCACCAATGAGGAAACCATAGGGTGATCTGTGTTAGATGGTGACCCTCTGATCATGAAGTATAGAACAAGGCAAGGAAAAAAAAAAGGATAAAGGAAGAGGAGGAAGGAAAGAGGGGGTAGATGGATTGTAGAATTGAGTAACAGTAGAAGAAACCTTGTGTTGATCTCGACTTACCTACTTGCACTAACGGACAACTATGGTAACACCATAAGTGTCCCAAATCCCTCTATGATTGGTACAGGAACCTAACAAAGACGGCGAATGGACAAGGAAGGCACCCACAATGTAGAAGGTCATGTCAGTGTCACCTCAACAATTTCAAAAGAAAAGGCCCCAAATATGCAATGAAAATTATGTCAACAAAAGGGGCATGCAAAGTCACTGCATCTTCATCGGGAAGGGATTCCAAGAGCAAGGAACTGAATAGAAATGACGAAGCTATATCTCCTACGATAGGAAAGCTTAAAAACCAACATGTAGATATCGCCCTTTATTGGGTGAATCTGTCGTCTATATCTTTGTGTGTTTCCTCATCAATACAATCATGTTTATAAAATTAAAAAAAAAAAAGAACCTCCTTGGGGAGGATCCTAGCCCTTCATTTTAATGGTTGGGATCCTCTCTCAACTCCTCTTTTAGAGGGGTAGGACGTGCTCAAGGGAAGGTTACACCTGCCCTCCTTTTGTATAGGAAAGGTTGTTGGGTAGTTTCCATTTTAGTTGGGACACCTCCCTTACTTTGTAATAATGGGTTGAGCACGTGCATAAGAAGCCCATAAATGTCTCAATTAGGCTCAGCCAAGGCCCATTCTCCTTTCTTGAAAATTAAGAATTAAATAAAAATTATAAGGGTTTTAAATAAAAATAATATATTAAAAATTAAAAATTATTCATGAAAATTTAGATGCATGTATGAATAAATAAATAAATTATCTCATAATAAAAATTTAATATTATCTAGGATTATGTTTATCATTGATTTTATTATTATTTAAAATTGAATCAAATCAAATTTCATGAATTGAAATCAATAAATAATACATAAAATATGAGATTCAACAAAAATGACTCAAATTTGATTTAAAATACCTTAGATATAAATTCTCATGCCAAGTTCATCATTCAAGAACTAGTTTAGATAACATGCTTACTTTAGTCATGAAAGCACATAAATCATGTATAAATGTCAATATTAATATATGGAATTAACATGTTATCAAGGGTGAAGCACCAATGTGGGTTGGTACCCCAACTTTAATGAACCTTTTGATATTACGGAAAGCATAGGAAAAAGTGATCCATCAAGTTTCTCATATTTGATGCTCAAGGCATACAAGGCAGACAAGCAGGGCAACAAATGGAATCATCCTTGACAAGCTCCATCAACACTCTGTAGCCTCCTTAATACCATAAAAGCCGAGGACATAGTTGGATACTAAGAGATTAATTGGGGAGTGTAATTCAACATGAATCATTATGTTCACTTCCTTGTGGAATGGAAGATAAGCCCTAAAAGAGGATGCGACGTGGGAGTATGATGTCAACTTAACACAATTCGAGAGCCTCATCAGCAAGTATCTCAAACAAAATCCTCTAAAGAAGACGTCAGATTTGCAGTGTGGGGGAGCATGTGACACTCTTAACTTAGCGGATCTGCGCTGCCAATACGAAACTGAGTGGGGATTGTGCAGCGCATACAACAATGACCCAGTTTAGCACACATGTAGGCCGTAGGTGTGAGACACAGAGCAGTAGTACGCGTTACGGTGTTCATGCGGCATGTGTGGAGTGTGGGATACGCATGCACGAGAGCTCAAGATGAAAGCCCTATAGAAGCTTGCGACAACTGAGGGCAGTGCGGCACAGTCGCCATGGTGACGAGAGTCCAGACGCCTACTAAGCAGGCCTCTTGGGTATCTCAGTGGACCAAGGCGATTGGTTGAACCACAAAGCACATGCAGACACGATGTAGAGATGGGATCTCTTGGGTCCTCTTGGGACTGGTGATCCTCACTTTTGTATTCTCACTTGAGAAGTGGAATACCTCTCGTGAGCAAGTGAGCGCCTTCTAGGCGCGAAGATGGGCTGTCTAGGCACTGCTGAAGGCGTCCAAGTTCAATAGGTGGCCTTAGAATCCTATCACTGTCCCCTTGCTCATGTTCACCAGACACACCTGCAACCTCTCCAACACAGGGATAGGGAAGATCTCTTTCATGGAGAACTTTTCAATCTCCAATGGCCCATCGACTGACACTGAGGTCTGTATCTGCCCTCACCAGATACAAGCCTCTTCACTTCAGAGGCCCTAGTGTGCAGCAGTTGAGTGCCCTCTCAGGGAAGCGCTGGACATTGTGGTGCCGAGTCCGCGCTGCAATCCATGCCGATTACCGAAGTAAGAGAAGCCAGTAGGAAATAGCCATTTTCTCTGACAATTATCATACTCAAACATAGTGGGGGTCTGTTGTGAGAAAACGAAGGGATTCTAATACGCATGGTGGAAGATCAATCAAATATGTGTTGCTCACTATGTGACCAAGATACAAAAGGTGAAGGGATGAAGATGCTAAGATTATATTAAAATGAGAAAAGCATGAAGAATTATTGAATTATGATTTATTTATTTATTTATTGTGGAGAAATACTTCTACGTCCAATGGAAAGAGTAGCCGTATGAGACGTCTCGATCTTTTTCCTCAACTAGCTGCATAAGGTTTTCATATTAATGTAGAATAGACAGTCCAAAATGGAAGAAGTGGGAACCTGCATTTTTGTTCTCTCGGCAAGTCTTGCTTCTCGCATGTCCTCACCACCTCTCACAACTCTACCCAACCACACTCTTTCTCCTACCCCCCTGCCGCTCCCTATAAACTAGGGAACGCCCGAACTGATCTGATTGGTGAATAACAACGGGGGCTCAACCGACTAACCCTTTGGGACGACAGTGTCACCGAGGCCGGAGTCAGGAGCGCCAGCGGCAGAGTGCGCGGCTCCGGCGCAGGCTTCCCCCTTATGGAGCCTCTGCTGCGACAGACGCCGGACGGGATGGACGGGACGCTAGGGATAGAGAGAACCCAAAGCCGTCCCTCTCCCTCGAATGCCTTCCTAGGTGAACGATAACACATCCTGATTCCTTATCTCGACTCACGTTCATACGACACTATCGGTCACTTAAAAGCGCTGCAAATCGCCATGACATCATCAACCCCCTCCGCCGCTCCTCCGTCGGAGCTTCTCGTCCTCCTCTTGCGCCCAGCGGAAGATTCCGAGAGCAGCGCCACCCTGGACGCCTTCTCTTCTTCCTTCCCCGGTGCCGCATCCAGTCTTCGGACCTGCAAGGTCAACAGGTGACAAGCAACACGTCGGTGCAGGAGAAACCACGGGCAAGTCAACGCCCTATACTAGAGTCAGCTCCACTCGCCATTCGTCTACAGAAGCTTTCAAATGAGCCCGCCCACGGGCGAATCACTTCAGTGAGCGGCGAAGACAGCTTTGGGGATTGGGATTGGTAGGGGTGCGCCGGGCCCATGCGGCAGTGCAACGCAAGGGCGACGCGCGAGGGCCCCAGCGGCAAGCCGCTGTGGTGGGCCCTCCCCCACGAGAAATTAATTTAATATCATGTGGGCCGATGGCCCACGTATCAGATATTAAACTGATAAGAACAGATACTACACTTGATCTTAGCCAAAAGGCCGAGAAAGGTATGAGTTGTACGAGCGCCCCATGCTCTTTTTTATAGTTGCTCTTCTCCCAGGGCTTTCAATCTTCCGATATGGGACTAAAAGTAAAAAAAAGGGCTGATAAAGTCGCCCAAGTGCCGCTGACTCGTATGGTCTCGATGGGCCGGAAGAACTCGCCCGTCCGTGCATTAGGCCTGGCCTCTAGGAAGCATATTGGGAGGGGGCTAGAGATGTCCGTGTGATTAAATGGAAAATTTTCGCTTGCAAACAAAAAACCAAAACAAGATTTCTAAAATTTCTGAAAATAGAGGTTTTTAAAATTGTGCAAGTTTTGAGAACAGGAAAATTATGAGAACATTATTAGTTTGAAGATCCCATCCAAAATTCAATTAATAAGTAGGAAAACTAGCTTTGAAAAATTACATCCTTGAATGAGAAAATTCAATGAGAAAATCAGGTTCAAAATATTCAATGAGAAAACCAATATTTGAGCACACCTAGAATTCTTTGATAGTGAATGGAGTATGGTCCTTTACGAGCAGCATTTTAAACAATATTGCAAGAAAAATGTTTCCAAATATAGGTGAGATGAACTTTGAGACTCTACTAGTCAGAAGCTTCTTTGGCCTTACCCCTTTTCTTGTTAACCTATGTAGAGTATTTGGCCATTAGCAGGCCAAACTACAAACTACCTCCCTGACTCCATTTGACAACCATGGTGATCTTTCATATGACATGCAAATATCACACACCATGAGAGAGTCATGCATGGGTCTAGATATTTGGCTTACTAATATGATGTGCAGCTGAAATTATTATTTTCTGTTTTATATTTTAACATAAAAGTGTAATGAGCAATTAAAATTCATGGAAAATGTCAAAGATTATGGAATAATCATAAGTGAACCCAATTAAATTATGATCAACAGAAATTCAATTTTCCACCATTCTCTACTATATTTCATAAGTCCAAATAGCTTGAGTTTCTCAAACACTTCTTTTTCATTTATAGATCTAAGAAGTCAACTAAATTAGTACCCTACTATCATACCATATAGCATATGATGGCTCCAAGTTGATTGAGTTTGTAAAGTAACAATATCAAATGATAGATGAAGCACAACTTATAATCTCTTTTAGCTAATTGTGGTAGGTAATAACAAAGAGGATCATGATGGTGTGTGAGGGACACAAGAGGATGTAAAGGCAATGTTTCTAAAAGATCTAAGGGGCTATGTGAAATATCAAAATGGGGGATGAATTGATGTTTCTACAATCTCAGATTTTCTTTTTAAATCACAGAGGTATCAATACACTTGTTAACATTGTTCTTCATAGTTATTTTACATTTGATTTTCTTTCTCTTTTCTAGTGAGTTTTCTCACAATTTTCTCTCTCACACAGATGAGACTCAATCTTTTTATACTTGTTCACTCTTTACCTAGCTACTTTTACTTCTGGAGGATATTTTCTATTAAATTTTAATATTTCTCTTAGAAATACATATTGATTTTGTGAGATCAATGGCCCTATAAGTCAAGTTTGATATCCACAAAGATATAACCTATTTTGAGCCAACCTAAGATTAAAGCACCTCGTGTCTTTGCTCAAAAACTATCTCCCCTCATAACTCAATTATCTTAGGGCATAATAGATAGTTTGCTTGTGAAATTTAATCGTTTCATTGATCATCTACAATTGATAAAGATGGATGAAGTAGTATGCACATTTATGAAGCCCACAGTAAAATTGCTTGATTGTAATAAAGATTCTTTGTGATAGATCGAGTTGGAATATTTTTTCTGATTTTCTCAACTTCTTTGTAAGGCTTCATCCTCCAATGTTTTTTCATATTATACTCAAGAAATAAACTCAAAAGGTTACTTCAAATATTTACCATTTTTTGAAACGTGTAGTAATGACTTATGACCATTACAAATTCAATAACTTGCAATTATTTGATTTGTTTCATTTGAACTTGATATTTTTAGCTTGAGACTTATAAAAGCACATTTAATATTTTGAACCCTTTTTATTATCTTTTCATAGTGCACATGACTAATACTTAACAAGATACACTTAAAAGGTCAGTTGATCATAGGTAAATATATCAAAATAATAACCATCATTTACCTTATATCATTTATCTATTTAAATATTTATTTTCCAACAAATATTTATTCTCATAAATATAATGCTTCACTTATTTCATCAAATCAATTAATCTCAAGATTTAATCACTTAGATTAATAGGTTAGACATAATCTCATGAGATAAATAATGTTTTTAATATATAAAATATACCAAGCATTTATAATAATATTGTGGATAAAATAAAATCTCAATAATATATTTTCTCATTAATTATAATATCAAAACACATGCCCAAGGGCATCAGTAGTTTCTAGCTTCAATAAAGAGCTTTGAGTATATTAACATCTAGGGTGAGGACGAGGACCATGTCATATATCTCCAAAGGATGATAGTGGTGGGTTTGGCTTCTTAGCTACTTTTCATACATATTTTAATCAAACCATAAATTTCTTTATCATTGAAGATATCCAAACCCATAAAAGATATATCTTAGTAGTATCTCAATTATTTAAATTTATGCTTATTTTATATAAAATAAGCATTGAAAGATTAAAAAAATCTGAAAAGAATGTCATATGTGATTTACAAATCATACCATATCTTGTGTATGTTCTTAGTTGAATCCTTTAAGCTTATACTAGGGGTGAAAACTGTAAGTCAAAATATAAATATGTGAAAATATTGGGTCCACAAGACCCAACAATGGAATCCATTATGCTTAGTGAAATGTGAGATTATATACTAAAATAAAGTAATTATTTTCATTTCAAAATATATTCAAACTAATGGAACCAAGAATTGAGCAATATATCGTTCATCTGAAGTCTTATTTTTATGTTTTAATGTAGGTATTTGTGGTTTCTTAAAGTACTAAATCATTGCTTCAAATATATCTATAAAATGATGTAGTTCAAAAGTAAACAATGATCTTTCCACAAAAAGTATTCATTTCATCCATTTTAGATAATCAAAATATGTTATGATGACTACTTTTTTTGAATTTTTGAATTTTATATAAAATAATTTTTCAAACTCCAAATCATTACTTTTATTCAACAAGCATAACCTATGTTGTTGATCATAAATACATACATTAAGCAACAATGTGATTCCCATATAATTCTAGAAATTTTTATTTTATAAGAAATTTTTTGTGCAATGTAGGGATCAATGGCAACAATTAGGATTTAGGTTGAAACCTAGACCTAGAGTCAACTTTGGTTTGATCATGATTAGTTCGAAGCATCAAAACCTTGACTTGACCTATGACCTATTTAGGGATGAAGGAAGAGCTTGTAGGGGAGGAGATCCCTGCAGTAGAAGAGTCTATGGCAAAAGAGTCAGTGACAAAGGAGGAGCTAGCGGCATTGGAGGAAGAGATATTTGTAATAGAGGAGGAGCTATGGTAGTAGAGGTTTCCATCAATGAGCAGAAAGAGAGAGAGATTTAGAGATATCAATCTCCCTCCCTCTCATTGAGACTCTTCATCTCTCTCACAATTGTTAGATCATTAGATCTAATGCTCATCAATTTTTCAACAATAAAAAAATTGTGATTGAACCAAAACAACAATCATTACATTTCACGTGTTCGAACTGAAATGACAGTTAGTTTCAGTTTTAATTTGATAAACTAGTTGACAATCATGATTTTTGATCTCTAATATAATGTCATTTTGATATTTTAAAAATTATTAAAAATACTTTCCAATTATACTATCATTATGTTTACTATGGACGTATGAGAATAATCATATGGCACTTTATGCATATATGGTTTCATTATCATCACAAAAAATTATTGTTGTTAAGGCTCCTAAAGCTAACATGTTGTTAAGGCTCCTCTTATAGAAAGTTGTTCTTCTGTTAGGTTGTCATTAGCATATTCTTCTGACGAGTTACTCTACCAAAAGAAGCTGATGAAAATTAAAGAGGAGCTAATAAATCATGAGAAATTGAATAATTTTAGTAGATGTATATAAGCTGGAAGCAAGAGACAAAAGAAACAAGGAAGAGGGCAGCAAGAGAGTTAGAGGCCTCCATCAATATCATAAGGCGTCTAATATCATCATCAAAATTAACGTTTTGTAGTTTCTCCTTCTCTTTAACCCAATTTGGGGCTGCCCAATAGTCTCCCAACCTGGTAAATCCAATCCTAATCTGAATAGCATTAGCCACACTGATTTGCCCGAAGGATCCAATCCTAGTCAGCCTAGTTTGAAGATGCGCTGAATGGTTCAGGCACCGGTGATCCTAACTAGGACTGCAAAAGATTCAATGGGCCAAGCTGACTGGTCCGGACCACCCTTGACCTCACCCAAACAACCATTCTATCCATTGAACCAGTAGATCCCCAGTGAAGAAGACAAGGATCTCAATGGGCCGGGCTTGCCCTGTAAAAGCCCGCCAAATGAGCCCTGCCCCAGACCCTCTTGAGGTTTGGACCCAACAGTCGATTTGCACTCATTGGGGAAGAGAAAGAGAGAGAGAAAGAGAGAGAGAGAGAGAGAGAGAGAGAGAGAGAGAGTCCCAGGAGATGGGGCAGGGCTGCCGCAAAAAACATGCCGGAAAGGCCAAGAAAGTGGACAGGAGCCGTGGAGGATCCAAAGGCCGGTGGGAAGAAGACGAGGACATCTCTTCTTTCTCTCTCGTCATTCACGAAAATCAACGCCCCGGAAATGGAAGCCCAGTGCAGGGTGAGCTCCAAGTTCTCGTCACCTCCAATACGTGGCCTCTTCCTAGCCCCCGACAGGGACCGCTGACAGCGAACTCCCCGAAACGGTTCATCAGGGCCGCCAGCTTTCGTCAACAGACCACCTGTTCTTGACCTTAACCTCGCCCTCCCACTCTCGCTGTCAGCGGACAAGGTGGAGAATGGCTTACTCTCACTTTCGGTGATCACACCTTCCGGCTGCCCCTATCCGGGCTGATCCCTGCGGTGGGCCCACAAGCGGTAAGATCACCGATGGAGGAAGCCCATCAGGCCCATATGGGTAAGGCGGCGTGCGGTGGCATCACCTCACCCGTCCGAATGGATCCGGTGGGCCCCAATGGATATGGATTGGCTATCGCCGTGTTGGGAGAGGGGGCCTCTCTCCACAGACGTGACCATCAAGGAAGAGAGAGAGACAGAGAGTTAGAGAGAGAGAGAGTTAGAGATAGAGAGAGAGAGAGATGTGTGTGGGTAGAATGAAGACATCCGTACGATTCTTGTCCTCGGAGATAGGAGGGGGGTGGCCACTGCATTATATGTTATTTTGGAGGGCCAGAAAATAAAATAAAATAGGTTACTTTGTAAAATAAATTCCCCTTATTAGATATAAATTTCGCGAAATTAAAAAAAAGTAATACATTGAACCAATATGAGGAAGAGGATTGCTGGCCGGCCATCTCTCTCTCTCCCTCTCTCTCTCTCTCTCTCTCTCTCTCTCTCTCTCTCTCTCTCTCTCTCTCTCTCTCTCTCTCTCTCTCTCTCTCTCTCTCTCTCTCTCTCTCTCTCTATCTATCTATCTATCTATCTATCTATCTATCTATCTATCTATCTACCTATCTATCAATCTCTCTCCCCCCCCTTGATATCTACAATACGATGTGGGGCCCATAGTTCCCACACCCTAGGTTGATGGAATTACATTATATGCAGAAAAGGCACCCGAAATTAATATATTATAATTATATTTAATTTAAAAATATTTCGGGTGGAAATTTTGGCGAGTGGGGGATTTTTCTGAATTATAAACGTGAGGTTATTTAGATTTGCCGTATTTTTTTAAGTGAGAGAAAGTATTGATAGGGTGGTTTCCACAATTTTGGAAAATTTAGAGATCTAAGGCAAAAGTGGATGGAAGGTATGACCGCTGTAAAACTGGCGGGAATATTATGACTTCTCATGCGCTGCCACGCGTCCGGTTTTGAGCTCTTCTGATCAACGGCTATCTGCTCATCCACGTGGACTCACGGCCTCGTCTTCCTTTCCATCTATTTCCCCTCACCTCCCCCTCTCTCTCTCTCTTCTGTGCTCCGCGGAAGCGGGCGCAGCAGAGCTCTCTCTCTCTCTCTCTCTCTGTGCAGCTGTGTCTATCCATTTCTCTCTCTTCTCTGGTGAGGAGCATGAGGATGGGATAGGGGAAGTGAAGAAGAAGCAGTGCTTACCGGAGATCTGTGAGGTCGTCTCTACTTCTGGTTTAGGAGTTTCTTTCTCAGAGAAGTCTCCTTCTCCATCGCGCTCTGGTTTAGTAGCTTCAGGGGGGATTGGGAGCGGAGATGGCGGGGAATGCGTGGATCAACGGGTATCTGGAGGCGATTCTGGACAGCGGGGCGGCGGCGATCTCGGCGGAGGACGGGAACCAGCAGAGGTGGCCGGTTTCCCCCGTGGAGCTGAAGGACGGGCCAGGCGGCGAAGATGGCGATGAAGGGATGGGGCTCTTCAATCCGACGAGGTACTTCGTGGAGGAGGTGGTGACGGGCGTCGACGAGACGGATCTCCACCGGACATGGATCAAGGTCGTCGCCACCCGCAACACCCGCGAGCGGAGCTCCCGCCTGGAGAATATGTGCTGGCGCATCTGGCACCTCGCCCGGAAGAAGAAGCAGGTTCTCTCTCTCTCTCTCTCTCTCTCTCTCTCTCTCACACAGATACTTGCCCTCTTTTTCTCCCTCTATCCTCTCCGACAATTTCTCTGGAGATTTCTCCGTCTCTATCTGGATTCTCTTCCTTCTGTTGATACAACTTCACTGTAAATTCTCTCTCTCTCTCTCTCTCTCTCTCTCTCTCTCTCTCTCTCTCTCTCTCTCTCTCTCTCTCTCTCTCTCTCTCTCTCTCTCTCCTCTCTCTCTCTCTCTCTCTCTCTCTCTCTCTCTCTCTCTCTCTCTCTCTCTCTCTCTCTCTCTCTCTCTCTTTCGCTCTCTCTCTCTCTCTCTCTCTCTCTCTCTCTCTCTCTCTCTCTCTCTCTCTCTCTCTCTCTCTCTCTCTCTCTCTCTCTCTCTCTCTCTCTCTCTCTCTCTCTCTCTCTCTCTCTCTCTCTCTCTCTCTCTCTCTCTCTCTCTCTCTCTCTCTCTAGTTCGTCCTCGTGATCTTCTCTCTTTCTGTCTAAATCAACCTGCCAACTATTTCTTTACAAGTTTCTTCCCTCGGCTTTTTGTTCCTCGCTGTGTTTCTCTCTCTAGATTCCCCCTCCTCTCTGGACTCGATTTCCATGTGAAATCTCTCTGTAAAGCCTCCCTGTCTGAATTCAATTCTCTCTCTCGCTCTACCTCTGTTCCTCGCTCGCTGGTTCGCTCTGATTTTGGTGGGCGATGAGCAGCTGGAATGGGAGAACTACCAGAGGGCGGCAGGGCGGCGGCTGGAGAGGGAGCAGGGGAGGAGGGACGCCACCGAGGACATGTCGGAGGACCTGTCGGAGGGGGAGAAGGGAGACCCCGCCGGCGAGCTCGCCCCCCCTGAAACCCCCAGAGCGAAGCCTCCCAAGAGCATCTCCGATTCCCCCGCCTGGACCGACGACAACAAGGGCAAGAAGCTCTACATCGTCCTCATCAGGTCCTCGTCCTTCCTCCCCCTTCCCTCCCTTACTCTCTGCGCCACCGCCGCCGCCGCCGGTGACCATCTTCTCTCCACAGCTTGCACGGCCTCGTCCGGGGGGAGAACATGGAGCTCGGCAGAGACTCGGACACCGGCGGCCAGGCAAGCCTTCCCCCTCCTCGCCCCCACCGCGCTACTCCTCCGCTGAGTCGGGACCTTCCGAGTTGAGCGGGTCGGCGCCGTGACTCAGGTGAAGTACGTGGTGGAGCTCGCGCGGGCGCTGGCCATGATGCCGGGGGTCTACCGCGTGGACCTCTTCACCCGCCAGATCTCCTCGCCGGAGGTGGACTGGAGCTACGGCGAGCCGACGGAGATGCTCACCGCCGGCGCCGAGGACGCCGACGGCAACGACGCCGGCGAGAGCGCCGGCGCCTACATCATCCGCATCCCCTTCGGCCCCCGCGACAAGTACCTGCGCAAGGAGCTGCTGTGGCCCCACATCCAGGAGTTCGTCGACGGCGCGCTCACCCACATCCTGAACATGGCGAGGGTCCTCGGCGAGCAGGTGGGCGGCGGCGAGGCGGTGTGGCCGTACGTGGTGCACGGCCACTACGCCGACGCCGGCGACAGCGCGGCGCTGCTCTCCGGCGCGCTGAGCGTGCCGATGGTGCTCACGGGGCACTCCCTGGGGCGGAACAAGCTGGAGCAGCTGCTCAAGCAGGGGCGCCAGTCCAAGGAGGACATCAACGCCACCTACAAGATCATGCGCCGGATCGAGGCGGAGGAGCTCTCCCTCGACGCCGCCGAGCTCGTCATCACCAGCACCAAGCAGGAGATCGAGGAGCAGTGGGGGCTCTACGACGGATTCGATGTCAAGCTCGAGAAGGTCCTCCGCGCCAGGTCCCGGCGCGGGGTCAACTGCCACGGCCGCTACATGCCCAGAATGGCGGTGAGTGGCGCCGCCGCCGCCGCCTACGACGGCGACGACCCAACCCTGATGCTCCTCCACCGCTCAGCGACTGAGACGGGGGAAATGGCTGCGCTTGCAGGTGATCCCGCCGGGGATGGACTTCAGCAGCGTGGTGGCGCAGGAGGACGCGGGTGGGGAAGGAGAAGGGGAGGGCGCCGTCCTCGCCGCTGGCGAGGGTGGCGGCGCCGCTTCCCGGACCCAGCCGCCAATATGGTACGAGGTGAATAGATTCCTGACGAACCCCCACAAGCCGATGATCCTGGCTCTGTCCAGGCCGGACCCGAAGAAGAACATCACCACCCTCCTGAAGGCCTTCGGGGAGTGCCGCCCCCTGAGGGAGCTCGCCAATCTGGTAAGTCCCCGGCGGCGAGGAGGAGGAAGACGACGACCCAGAAGAATAAATGAGCCCTCTTAGAGCCGTCGAACTGAACGCCGGCGGCGATGGCGCCTTCCTTTTTTTTTTTCTGCGCAGACGCTGGTGATGGGGAACAGGGACGACATCGACGAGATGTCCTCCGGCAACGCCAGCGTCCTCACCACCGTCCTCAAGCTGATCGACAAGTACGACCTCTACGGCCAGGTGGCCTACCCAAAGCACCACAAGCAGAGCGACGTCCCGGAGATCTACAGGCTCGCCGCCAAGACCAAGGTCCGTAACCAGCGGCGAGCTGCCCGAGGAAGAAGACGACCTCTGAGATCATCCATTGCATGACTGACTGACTGGCTTTGGGGAAAACAAACATGTGTAGGGGGTCTTCATCAACCCGGCGCTGGTGGAGCCCTTCGGCCTCACTCTGATCGAGGCCGCCGCCCATGGGCTCCCCATGGTGGCCACCAAGAACGGAGGCCCGGTCGACATCAACAGGGTACGTACCAGGGCGAACGAAGCGCCCGCCCCGAACCCGCCTCCATTAATGGCGTCCTGGCCGAGCTCAAGCCTTGTTCTTCTTCGTCCTTCTTTGATGGAGCTCAGGCGCTAAACAACGGCCTGCTGGTGGACCCGCACGACCAGAAGGCCATAGCCGACGCGCTGCTGAAGCTGGTGGCCGACAAGAACCTGTGGGCGGAGTGCCGGAAGAACGGGTGGAAGAACATCCACCTCTTCTCATGGCCGGAGCACTGCCGGACATACCTCACCAGGGTGGCCGCCTGCCGGATGAGGCACCCGCAGTGGCAGGTCGACACCCCGCTGGACGGCATGCCGGCGGAGGAATCCCTCGGAGACTCCCTCACGGACTTCCAGGAGTCCTCCCTCCGGCTCTCCGTCGACGGCGAGAAAATCTCCCTCAACGACGCCGACGAGCTCGAGAAGGTTGCAGAGGAAGAGGACGACCCCGAGCTACAGAGCCAGGTGAGGAGGATACTCAACAAGATCAGGAGGGGCCCCGCCGCCGATTCTTCCCAGCCGGCGGACGGCTCCAAGAGAGGGGACATGTCCTCCACCGCCCTCAGCAGGTCCCCTCTTCTCCGGCGCCGGAGAAGGCTGTTCGTGATAGCTCTCGACTGCTACGACGACTCCGGCAGGCCGGACCGGCGGATGTTGCAGGTGATCCAGGAGGTTTTCAGGGCGGTGAAGCTGGACTCCCAGTTGGCGAGGATATCTGGTTTCGCACTCTCCACCGCCATGCCGATCTCGGAGACGGTGGAGCTGCTGAAATCGGGGAGGATCCGGCCGGCGGAGTTCGATGCCCTAATCTGCAGCAGCGGTAGCGAGGTCTACTACCCGGGGACCTCCATCTGCGTCAGGGAGGACGGCGAGCTACGCCCAGACCCTGATTACGCTGCTCACATCGAGTACCGCTGGGAGCGCCACGGGGTAAGGAGGACAACGGGAAAGCTGATGAGCGCTGCCGACGGCAGCTCCGGCGGATCCCCCGCCGCCGCCGTCGTTGAAGACGTCCAGTCCAGCGGCCCCCACTGCGTCTCCTTCTTCGTCAACAACCCTTCCTCGGTACTCAGATAAACCTCTCTCTCTCTCTCTCTCTCTCTCTCTCCTGAAACCTGTGGAGGAACCAGGCGAAGAAGGTGGACGATCTGCGGCAGAAGCTGAGGATGAGGGGGCTGCGGTGCCATGTCATGTACTGCAGGAACGCCACGAGGCTGCAAGTGATCCCGCTTCTGGCCTCCCGGTCGCAGGCGCTCAGGTAAAAACCCACCCCGCCGTCTTCTTCTTCTTCTCCGGTGACGGCGACGGTGCCGATGACCGGGGGCTTTGTCGCTCTCCGGCAGGTACCTCTTCGTGCGGTGGGGGCTGAACGTCGCCAACATGTTCGTGCTCATAGGGGAGAAGGGGGACACGGACCACGAGGAGATGATCGCCGGCACACACAGGACGATAATCCTCGGCGGCGCGGTGGAGAAGGGCTCGGAGGCGCTGCTGAGGGCCGCCGGCAGCTACCAGAGGGAGGACATCGTCCCCGGCGGCAGCGCCACCACGGTGCACACCGCCGGCGGGCTCAAGGCCGAGGAGATCCTCGCCGCCACGAGGGCCGTCTCCAAGGCTTCCGCCGGAAAATGATCAGCCAGCTCCGCTTGATCACCCAAGTTCGCCTCCTAGAGAGAGATAGGGAAATAAGACCATGCACGCCAACCAGTCTACTCTCTCTCTCTCCCTCCACCCCACCGGTGGTGTTTACATTAAAATAAATATCTTTTTATAATTCGCAACAAAATCCAACCATTTCTTCTATGAGGGTAGTGGGTGGGTTCATTAAAATAATAAATGATTTTAATTAATCCCCTCTACTTCATTGGCAGATGACCCATTACAAGTTATCTCTCTTTGGGATTCCAAATAAAATATATACATATTCATAATTTGCATCAAAATCCAACCTTTTCTTTCATGATGGTCAAGCCGAAAAGGTACACTCATTAAAATAATAAATAATTTAATTAATCCCCCTATTTTCCTGGCTCATTACCTATTTCTCTCTCTTTACTATAGTTATACATTACATACTAATATCTGTAAAAGAAATAATCATATTCTGTATCTTACTTATGTTGCACTTTCTTTAATGATGATCTATTCACGATTTAATTATATTTTAAAATTTTAAATACCATAATTAAATGAACACTTCCATATCTATCCTCCTCAAATCTAAAATCACTTAAGTCAGAGTTGTCTGGAATTTTTTTCACACATTTAGTTTTAATATCTCTTATTACACAAAGTAACCAATTTAAGGTGAGTTAGAACTGTCAAAAAGACAGGATCTCTTAATGAGTTCACCTCACATTGTGCGTAAAAAAATAAAAATAAAATCTAAATGTACAAACAAATATTCAAATAACTCAAACTTAAGTTATCTTAAATTGAACTAAAATAGATTTGAAATGCGCATCTGGCTGTGACCTCTAAAGACAAAATAAAGAAAAAACCAAAGGATAATAAAACTATTAATAGACCACTATAAAAGAAGCAAGATAAAGAATCTAATTTAAGGATCTAAAAGATAGAACTCTCTTCTATTGAAAGAAGAGAACTCAGATCTTGTAAGATGGAATATACAATTATGAGGAAGCAGGGGATCTTCTGGGGGCAGCAGTAGAAAGGCAAGGGGCGCCTTGTCGGAGCAGGAGGTCCTTCATCTCTCTATAGTTTTTGAGTTCTTCCAACGCGTCGGAGGTCGTCCTCGACCGGAGAAGGGGTAGCGGAGCGGCGGCGCCACCCCGAAGGGCGGCGGTGGGCGACTCGAGGCTCTTCTCGATGACCATTCCCCTCCCTCGACTGCGATTGTCGTCTTGAGGTGGCGGCGGCGGGGGGGTTTCCGGCTTGTGGGGGGGGTCTTGGTGCAGCGGCGGGGCGTGTTTGAGCATGATGACGAGCTCACCGACGGCGGCGCCCTGGGATTTTCTCGCCGGCAGGAGCCCGCCGAAGTCCAGGGGGTCAGTGGGTGGGTCTCTTTCTTCGGGAGGATCCGCCCTGGAGAACACATTGGAGTTTGTCACTCAGATGAGTAGCAAATCTGCAGACAGGAAGAAGAAGATGAAGAAGAAGACTATGATGATGATGATGATGATGATGATGAATATGGTGATGAAGAGAGAGAAAGCTGGGCAGTGGCATTAGGGTTAATTCAGGGAGGAAGATAAAGAGGAGGATAGGAAAGTGGGAAAAGGGCTGCAGAGCAGTGCAAGAAGAAGAAGAAGAAGAAAAATAATATATCTATATATATATATAGATAGAGAGAGAGAGAGAGAGAGAGAGAGAGAGAGTTGACCGAGGAAGTGGTGGTGGGATGCAGAAACCAGGCCAGGTTTCATGTGCCCGTCCTGATGCATGGAGGGAACCAACACCCACGAGAGAGCGCTGAATCCTTGCTCAGGGTAGTGAACCCATCCGGGTTATGAACAAGGATCTATGATTCTCCATATCAGTTTGCAGATTCAAAGATTATAATTCAGTTATTTGAATAAAAAGAAGCCCAACTTAAAAAGAAAGTAATTTTATGAATCTCCAACATCAAAAGGCCAAATAAACATGATAAACGAAGTAAATCCAAGATTAGAGCTAAAGCTCCCGACCTGAAGAAGCCCTCAACGAATTTTTGTGTAATTATTGGAGGATTCATAAGCAAGGCTTCCACTTTTAGCAGAATCAAGATCATATTTATTTATTTTCACAAAAATAAAACCAACTCTCGAGGAAATAATCTTATTATCTCAAAACATGGCGCGAATGCCAACTGTAAATCGGATTGCCGCTGAATCCCCAACCAGAGGAAAAAAGACTGCCCCCAAAACTGCCGAAGCAGTTTTCTGTAATGATTTAGGGATTCAAAAGCCGATCTTCTGCAGTTTATAGGATAAAATATGCTGATTTATTTATTTATTTCTTTGCACAAAAGGAAAGCCAACTTCAAAAGAAAATAATTTTATCATCTTCTCCGTGCATACAAAAAACTCCCCATTAAGAGATTAATAAACTCGAGAAATGGCATTAATGGCACCCCAATTCGGATTGCAGCAGAAGTTCGTGAACAGGAGAGGCTGTTGCCAAAACTGCCGAAGAATTTGTGTAATGATCAATGGATTCATCAGCAGATCATGACAATGAACCCGCTACAACCAAAGCAATGAAGGATTTTCCTCAGAATTCAGCCACTTCATTTCACCAGATCTGTAATTTTTTTTTTTTCAAAGGTTCGTTAATGGCCATCTGAAAGAACTGTATTTTTGATCCTATATACACAAAAAGAAAGCTACGATCTCACACCCCACTTTCCAAATATAGTATAGATAAAAGGATTGCAGCTGAGTATTAATGTGTAGAACAATAGAGTAAGAGGTTATTCAGAAAAAAAAAATCACTGGTTAGAATTTCTGAGATCAATAATATTGACGGCATCTAATGGAAAATAGATCACAAACAGCATTCGGTATAGAATGGCGAAGAACACCACAGACTGCAGCAATGGCAGCTGGAAGAATTATCCTCTTCCCTCTCCCCTGTTCGTCATCCCTGTTCATCTTCTTCCTTCAGTAGGTATGAAGGTCCGATATGACCAAGATAGAGCTGATCTAAGATACATATATAGATATAGATAATCCCTCTTCTAGCCAATTATTGCTTCCTGTTCTTCTCGATTTGTTCAGATAAAAGCAAGGATCAAGCAAGGATCATATGAAAATGAAGAGCGTTACCCGATCGAGATGAATATAAAATTGAAGCACGGGGAGTTGACTTCAATTACCTGAAGTCGTCATCTTCAACAAACGGACAGAGAAACCCGGAATTCACAAACTCGTCCAGCATAGACAGCCTGCTCGTGTTGCTGGTGCTCGGGAGCAACCTTGGCGAAGCGCAGGCCCCCATCAATCCTCCGAGAAGATTTCCGGCGTTCGCTGTCCCCTGAGGAGGAGCCTGCGGAGGAACCAAGAACCCTAATTTTAGATATGAACAGACTACGAGAAGTTTTCTTTGATTGCAGACCCAAGAGCCATTGTTAAGAGATCAGACCTTTGGGGACTCCCCCAGCCCTGGTTCTGGCTTCGCCAGAGCTCTGCAGTCAGGCGGAGATGGCTGGGACGAAGAGGGCGCGTGTTCTTGAGCCCTGATACTGTCCGGCCAGTAAGGGCACTGGAGCCGCGATCCCCTTGGGGAGGGCAATGGGGGCAGGGCGTCACTTGACAGGCAGCTACTCCTCTGAGGAAAGGGCACCCTCTCCGGGGCGCTCTCTGTGCGCATCAGAGCATTCAAGGAAACACGACCAGGAAGATATGGAGGGGAAGCAGAAGACGATGGCAAGGATGATGGCGACGGATCCTGTTCGTCGAAGCTCGCACCCTTCTTATGGACCAGCGACGCCGCCCTGTGGGGGATGATCAAGCCCTTTGGCGGCGAATGACCAGCAGCCCTCCGCCCAGGAAGAGGAAGCTCGGGATTCACCGGCTGGTTCGAGGCCCTGGTGCAGGAGCGGGTGGGTGACGGCGAGGGAGAGGCGGAGGAGGTGCTCCGGTGGCTGTTGCTCCAGCTATGGCGCCTGGTGAAGGAGACGTAGGTGGGGATGGGAACGGCGGAGGGCAGGCACTCGAATCGCTTGAGGGGGTCCGCCAATGGGCTTCCGACGTAATCTGAGATCACCTGGGCTGATAATGGCGTCCAGGGCTCCGAGCTAAGGTCCTCCAGCGCCGGGAGGTACGAGACAGAGAGGCAGAGACGGCCACAGGGCGTGTCAATGGGGGAGAAGGCGTACTGCTGCAGCTCCTCGTCCTCCACCCGAGTGAAGGGCTCCACGAAGGAAGAAATCCGGTGGGCGAGGCTGAAGGGGAGCACCTGGCCCGTCGAAGCAAGGTCTCTGAAGATCTTGTAAGCAGGGAGAAGCCTCACGGTCAGGTACAGAGATCTGAGCAGGATGATGGACCTCTTGTACACCGTCCTCTGAGCCGCGGACATTTCAGAGGAATGGGAGCTGCCGCTGCCGCTCCTCCCCCTCCCCCGCGAGCTCGGCTCCGACGTCCCTGCGCAGCCGCCGCTGTTTCGGCTCTCGTACTGCACCACCCACCTCTCTATGATCTTCTCCCGTCTTTGTGCGCCAGGCTCCTCCTGCCCCAAGCTCCAGCAATGGGGGTATCGATCCTTTGCAGAGACGTTCCTCACCAGACACCCGCCGGGGGGGCGGTGGGTCTGGTCCAGGTCTGAAGGCCGCCGGACGAGGATGACGTCGATGACCAGGGGGGCGAAGTTGCTCTCCCCGACGCCCCACAGATCCATGTTCTCGAGGGCGGCGGGGCAGTCCCCGAGGGCCAGGTTGAACCACTTGTCTCTAGGGCGAACGCTGGAGGTTGAAGACGACGAGGAAGGGGACGAGGTCGAGGGGTCCCCGCTGTAGCAGTTGCGGGAGGAAGCGCATTGATACCTCGACCCGAGGATGATATGGAGGCTCTTCGCGAAGAATTCAGTGATGATCTGCTCGACCATGGGGGCCTCCGAGTGGGCATTGCGCTGGGGAGACGCCATCTACTCCGATCGGGGGGAGCCCGGAGATGCGATCCACCGCTTTTCCAGGCCGAATTGGTCGAATCTCCGCAACACAGAAGGAGAATTCCGGCGTTCTTCTTCGGCAGGGATTCCTGGAGAAGAAGAGGCGCGACGATCCAGTGCAGAATTCAGATTGGCGAAGGCTGTAGCTCGATTTCTCGGGCAAGATCGCCGAAATTTTTCGAGGAAAAAGTTGCAGAAGCCTAGGTTAGGATCGAAGAACCCGCACCCAGTTCCGCAGGGTTTCAGGGGGAGAAGACGATACTGAAAAGGGGCGATGAATCCATCCCGCAGACTGAAACCCAGATCATTTCCAACCGAGCAATCAAAGAAAACCCAGAAAATCCAACCCGCCGAACGATTCCAACCCTAGAAAATCCCGACGAAGGGGAGCCACGCGCAATCATCGGCTTCGAACCCACTCCCCCCCGGACGCGAACTCGGGAGTGGACTCACTGCGAGACTCCGCAGGGAGAGAAAATGGAGCCATCGATCATAAAAAGATGGAGATGGAGATAGAAAGAGAGAGAGAGAGAGAGAGAGAGAGAGAGAGAGGGGCGGAGATCACCTTTCATCTCGAGGACTTTCGCTCCCCTCTTTTCCGTGGCCAGAAATCTCGACGACCTCTCCCTCCGCCCTCTGCGAGGACGGAAATCCTCCGGTCTCCTCTCAGCGGCGTTTATTTCGGGTTTGCCACGGCCGCACGGCCCAAATCACGAACGTACCCTCCATCCTCTCTCTCTCTTTCTCTCTCTCTTTCTCTCTCTCTCTCTCTCCCGGAAACGGCTGATATGTAGAGAGAGAGAGAGAGAGATTGGCACATAAAAGGAGGCTCCTTTATTCCACGAGAACCAGTGGGCACAGGGAGAGAACACGCTGGGGGCCATGAAGGAGAGAGAAAGCCCTAGGCTAACCCTAGACGGAGGAGGAGGAAGAAGAAGAAGAAGAAGGCCCTCCCCGCCGGCGACTGGTTTCGCTCAGTTCACAACCCTGCAGTTCCTCCTCACCTCTCCGGGGGCCCCCGCCGGCGCCCCCAGCCTGCCCATCTTGACCATGGCCGCCTTGAAGTCCTGGAAAAAGGCCATGGGATTTTCTGCGTAGTCCTCCACGAGGGCGAGGACCTGGCCGTCTCCTCCGGCGACCAGCCCCTGGTCGGAGGCGAGCAGGCCCACGCCGTTGAGCAGGTTGGCGTAGTACTGGTTGTCGAAGGCTGCCGGGGTCACGAGGTCCAGCTGGGCCGTCGCCGTCGAGTTCCCTCCGCCGCAGAGCTGCTGCAGGGAGTCGAGGAAGCCCACCACGCCGGCGCCGGGGACGACGTCGGCGCCGCCGCCGCCGGAGGAGCCCTTCAGCCGGGAGCTGAACGAGCTGCACCGCGCGTTCCCTATGGTGTGCCCTCCTGCAACCCCAGCCGAGGAGATGTCAGATATGACGTGTCACCATGGGGAAATGCCAGCGTGGAGCGTTGACTGAGTTTTTTTGACACCTGAGAGGGCCACCATGTCCCTCGGGGAGAGGCCGAGGCGGTTGAAGCGGTCAACGAGCGCCCTCACGTCAGAGTTGGGCCCCGGGATGTTCTTGTTGGCGGCTGACTTGCTGGCCGTCAAGCTGTCCCTCCTCCCCAGCTCCACGTCCCACGTGGGTCCACCCGACTGGTCAAGGCGTCCAGAAGAGTGAGCGCTAGATAGAAAAGTCAATCACCGGCAATCTCGGAGGAGCTCACCAGCATGACGGCGTCCCTGGCGGCGACGGCGAGGAGGTCGGCGCAGGAGACGATCCCCGGGCAGGCCGCCTCCAGCTCCAGTTTGATGTCGTCGACGACGTCGAAGCCTCTCAGAGAGTTCGCGTTCGGCCCCGCGGTCTTCTCTCCGGCGAACGCCGGCGAGTCGTCCAGCAGCACCGAGCCGTCGCAGCCCTTCGCCGGAGAGATAGAGATTAGAGAGTGAGAGATCAGAAGATCGCCGGAGTCGACATGGGACTACACTGGAAGATACCCACGTTCAGGAAGGATAGAGAGAATAGAGAGAGAGACAGAGACAGAGACAGAGAGCGAGAGAGAGAGAGAGAGAGAGATCTCGGAAGATTGCCGGAGTCGGCATTGGACTACGCTGGAGGATACTCACGTTGACGAAGCAGTCGTGAAAGTGGAGGCGGAGGAGCGAAGCGGCCATCCGGGAGTCGCCGGCGACGGCCCTCTGCACTCCGCCGAAGATGATCCCCTCCGCCGCCGGACAGCTGCCCCTGTACAAGTCGATCTCCAAGGACCACCCTACCTCGCCGCCTACTCCCCCAGAGAACCCTCCTCCCAAGCATTCCTTCTCCAGAGCCCTCAGCTCTGAAGCCATCCCTAGAAGAAGCAGAAGCAGAAGAGCATAACCCAAAACTGTCCCCATCTCTCTCTCTCTCTCTCTCTCTCTCTCTCTCTCTCTCTCTCTCTCTCTCTCTCTCTCTCGCTCTCTGACTCCGAGTTGAGCTGGGGAAGCTCCCATGAAGGGATATTTATAGCACTGGAGGAGGAGAGAGAAGGACCGGGCTGGTCAGTGCTTCGTCTTCTTCGAGCTCGTGATGGCACCGGCGATTAGGTCACCGGCACATGGCACCGGCGACTCCCCTGAGCAGGCCGTTGACCCCGTCGGCCGCGATCGTCAGCCACCCGGGGCTTCCCGCGTAGCCGGTGAAACCGACTGTCCTTGCCGGCAGAACTGCAGAGACCTAGCTGTTGAAGTTCTTGTAGACTTCTACCATATTAAATAAATTAGATGACCAAAGTCCGATCCATTTATTACCTTTCATAGGTATCATCATCATAAATAGCATGGGATTATTAGTCCGCCGTCCCCACTCAGGTAGCATATTAAGAACTAATTGATAACTGGTCGAGCAAGGCCCTTCTTCTAGTAACGCAATTAATCTTAATTTTTTGTCAATCACGTAACACCCAGGTCCACTTTTTTGACTTAGAGTTTCATCTTTAATTAATTAACTACCATTAATGGTAATTGGATCACCATCATGATCATGCATGTGATGATTCCGATGACAATCAAACCTCGCTCAAGGTTGACCCTGATGTCAATTGGGTCAAAGTCACCCAAAGTCAAAGAAATAGGATTAGTCAACATCAACCAAACCAGCAAGATTATCTCCTCATTGTTAGGTTAATCTCCTATTTAATTGTGAATTAGTCTTTTTTTCCTTTATATTTATATTTTTGAAATTACATAATGAAAATTATTAATTTAGAACTTACTTTAGAACTGGGGACTGCTTTATTGGAATGGATTTTATATGGGCCCCAGTTTTACACGTGGCGCATGTTAATCCAACCACGTACCCTCCCTCTCTCTCTCTATCTCTTCTTCGAATAGTAATCGTGGCGGGGCACTTAAATTGGGCCCATAATAGTCAATGTTGGCCCATTTAGCTCGAGGCAGAGGCCCATATAACAACCTGGGGGAAAAAATTGCCGATAACACCCTGTGTCTCTCTTTCGTTTGATCCCTAAGCCCCCCAAGCCCTGACGATAACGGATCCGAATATTTAGACCCGATAAGACTCCAATAGGATGTGGACCTGATACGGATAGTGAAGGCACGGTGAGGAGGAAGAGGGACGGTGGCCGGCCGGAGAAAGGGAAAGGGCGCAGGCGGCGGCGGCGGTTCCTTCCCGGTCGCCGGCGGCGGTTCCTTCCCGGTCGCCGGCGGCGGTGGTGCGTGATCGCTCTTAAATTCCGTTCCTGGCAGCTCCGGGGAGGATTTTATACCAGTAAATCGAGCTCCCTGTGATCCTTCCGCCGTCGCTGGTTGCTTGCACTGGGCGGCAGATCGCTAGGGCTGGGATCCCTGATCGGGAAAGGGGAATTGCCTCCGGCGAGGGGCTGAGAGCTTCCGTGGAATGGAGCACCAACAGGATGAGGAGGACCTGCAAATGGCCCTGCTTATGAGCCTGCAGAACGCACCGTCGGAGGCCAAGAGGAGCAAGCCACCGGAGGATGCGGAGGAGTCCCCCGAAGCCAGGGGGCGTAGGCTGCGGAGGGAGGTCATGGCCGCGGCCGCGGAGAGGAGGATGGCCACAAGCCGGTCAGGGGGGCCGGGGGAATCCCGTCCCGGGACCAATGCAGTGGCGGTGCCGGAGGCTAGCGTTTCCGCTGCTGTGGAGTCCCCCAGAGCAGAAGATCGCGTAGACGGGCAGAGTGTGGGTGGCGCGGGTTTGGCGTGCCTAAGAACGAAGACAGCCGGTAAGACGGACCCTAAGGTGGTCGCGGAAACGCGGCGGGTGGATGTTGGCGAGTTGTCCCTGGAAGATGCGAACAGGCTATTTTTCATGCTGTTTGGAGGTGCTGTTTCAAAGAGCATCCTGTTGCAGTGGACTAACCAGGGCATCAGGTATTTCCCCACATTGTGAATCTTTACTCGAAAACTGTCCCCGCGGCATGTAGATCTTTTAAACTGCCGATGGGCTGCTAATTTGGTGGAATTTTAGAGCAAGCATATATTTTTTTACTGCCATTTTTGTATCATTCACCGCTTAATGAGCATTTTTCGGCCCAACGTTGGCTGTCCTAAGTGGAATGAATTCTGTGCTAGATTGGTACACTGCGTCATGTTCCCGCTGATATTCTTGACTACTCTTTGGCTGTGAGGAGTATTGTAGTGTGAAAATAGAGAACAGAAGTCAGCCCAGAAATTTAAAAGTTTTTCTGAGAGAGGTTGGATAAAATGATAAAGTAATATCATTGATTAGTTCTATATGAATTGATAATGAAGGGATAAACAATGTTATTTTCCTACCAACTTTAATATCCTGAACAATGTGCTTGGAGACGGTATTTAGTCCAGTATACCTGAACCACAATATATGATCATGGGATCCTTTGCTCTTTACCCCAGGGTAGATGGCTCGGTCCAAAATTAGCTGATTGGTTTATATTCGAAATAGAGGGCGATATCTGTCCAGAAAGAGAAGTGAATCATTCGGAATTTCGTTGCATTAAGCTTATGTATACCGAATGGAAGACATTTGACGATTTGATCAAACAAGCCACAACCCTTTGATGCACTTTTAAATGTGTCGCTCTAAATGGATGGTGGATGCAAGATAGTGGATCTGGAGCAATTTTTAGAGTACGTTTTCATAGGTTGGAATTTATTTGGGATAGTATTATATTTTTTATGTACTTTTTTTTGTTTTACCAATGATTTACGGTTCTGTAAACCTTGAAGACTATCTCACACAAATTAAAACGGGTATAAATTTTCATCATCACAGCATTGTCATAAGGTTTTATCCGTTACTGCAGGGTCCTAGGACTTGAGAGTTCTTGAGAATTGGACGTAGTTTTTCAGCTGACTGCCAAAATGATGTCTACCCCATTCATGGTACAATATCTCAACCAGCATTAGGCCGTGAGAAGAACTGTGCATTATATGTGGTCCCAAGTCTTTTTCTTTGCTGGATGACTACTCAAAAGTTTGCATCATCCACGAGATCTTTATATTTGATTCTACACATTGTACTGATATTTAGATATTTTTGATATTTTTAAGCTCTATCATGTGCACTCATTATGCATGTAGCCTTAGTTTCCTAAACTCCATTATCTTGATCAGCTCATTGGGCTTTCATCTCTAGGCACACAAATTGCAGTAGTGCTTTTGGCTTTGGATTAATATGCCTTGTAGATCCTACACACTAGCCACTTGAATTTCGGTCCGTTTTATTTTATATTGATCGTGTTTACTTGAGTTGTTTTGTCAGATAAAATGCAAGAATATATGGTATCACTGAATGTGGATAAATAAAATAGATCCCTAGTTTTATAAACTTCATATGTTTATTGGTCCTATTCTCTCGAAGCAAAAAACTGAAGTCGAAACTTGGATTGTTAAAGAACAAGCATCCTTCACATAGTCTGATGGAGACACAATAAATGTACGTTGGGATAGAAGAGAGTTAGCACCATAGATCTTTAAAAATATTTTGTCAAACTCTAGCCTGATCGCATCTGGTCCAACGTTGAAACTTAGATATAATCTTACTACGCTTAGGATTAAGCCGTTCCCTTCTTTGGGAAGCATAATCTGATTATGTTCTAGGATTGATGACCCAAGATTGACTGTGGTTCGTCCCGACCAGCTTTAACTTCTCTATGGAGCATCCTGTCTAAGTGCGCTCAAATTCTACTTTTGTAAAGCTCTGGGGATTGCAGAAGCCGGGGGACAACTTTCCCGTAACAATTTGATAATGTGAACATAAAAAAAAAAAGATGAGCTTCCGGATTTCATGTTTTGGAGCCAATTACTCGGAAACTGAGTCACTATACAATTCATTATTTGGTACCCCCTAGTATTTTTTGCCTTCTTTTTATTTTGTGTGTTCTTCTTTGATCTTTTTCATGCCATTGTTGATAGTATTTTCGATTTGTCCTCTAGAAAATAATGAAAATGCTCTTTACTATTTAATCAACTGAAAATTGTTTTCTTTTTTGTTTCGTTTTGAGTGATCTTTTGTATTACCGTTTTACTGAACCATCACAACTTGTAGGTTCAGCTCCGATCCTGAGACTTGTATGGGTCTGGTTCAGCATAAAGGTGGTCCTTGCGGAATACTTGCACCAATACAGGTGATCTACTCTCTTCTCTCAAGTGCTTTAACACTGCCTTACATATGATCTGAGACCCTTACCAATAAATTCAAAGGTTGCAATTCAGCTCGCACAGTGAACTTATTTTCCTCCCATTGTTTGTAGGAATGATAGTTTATGATGCCCAGACTGAGAAAACTGTCATTTTTAGTATATTTTAAATGGGCAATGATGTTATGTAGCAAAGTTATTTTTGTCAATGGTAGCGCTAAAATATGCATGTAGAAGGGCCTCTTCCTGGGCGACGTTTGGAAGTGGAAAAAAAAAAATTATGTTGTCATTGCCATCATTATAACCCATCTTACACCTATGAACCTGGTGGTCCTGCAGGCCTTTATCCTCAAATATCTTCTATTTTTTCCGACGGAACTAGATAAAGTGTCTCCCTCCATTCTTCAACCCGAGTTTGAGCAGAGGCGATTTCCCCAACGTTCGCAGTTCAACGGAGATGATTTTTCTTCTATAACAGAAATCAGGAAAACAAGGTGATATCTCTTATCCCCTTTTAAGTCGCCATCCAACTTAATCAAGCAGGTCTTTTCTGGTACCTAGTTTTCTGCTGCTCATGGGAAATCAGAAGAGTGATATAATTCTGAATAAATGGTGACAGCCTCATTAGTATGTAGTTATTCCGGTCACTAAACAAATGGAAAGATACATGTAATTTCATAATCTGATTCTGTACAAGATTTGGAAGTTTTTCATTGAATATGCTGGTCCAACTGGGGGAAGCCCAAGATGAAACGAGCCCGGATCATCCCCTCTCCCGTTTTCTGGAGTGAATAATCTGCCTTCTTAGGCTGATTTTTTTCTTGAACCTAGTCTTAAGATTCACCCCTTTCACATAGAGATGGTGGACGCAGAAACTGCAGCGTAGGGGAAGGATTCTCTTGCAAAAACATGAAATCGAAAGGGACAACATGTTCTTAGATTCTGACCTGTGGATAGTTGAATAAACCTCACTAATGGTTGTCTTGTCTTCTTAAAAGAAAAGAGCCATCTTGGGGGCCAGATTCAGAGCACTCATCTTTTGCATAAATTGTGAAATATTCAAGCCGAAGTTTGGGGCAACGTACTTGGTTTAAACTCCAAATGGGTGAAAATGAAGCATGCTTTCTTGAAGGCTTCCAAATCCACTATTTTTACCAGCCCCTTCATAAAATTTTTGTACCCTTTGGGTCTCTGCCTAATCAGTTCTTGTAACCAAAGTAAGTTGTGCACTTTCAGTCAGGCCTGTAACCAAATGGTCCTCTCTTTTGTTGGATTCTTCTTGATCCGACTGGGCATCATCTACTTTGGCCCTGCTTTTCTTTTAGCCCAGAGTTGCTCTTCCAGGCCTGATTCTTCTCACATGATTGATTCTCCTTGGGGAACCCCAGCTCCAGAGAATCAAGCCAGCCTGGCCCAGTGAGACCCATATTCTTGGGGAACCCCTTGTATGATTGCAATTTCATCATCTTTTCAGCCAGTATTTCCAAGTTGAGCGGCCCCTGACTTGGCCTGGTCAACGCACATTTTTGCCATTTTTCTCCCAAGAGTTATCATTCGGAAGAAGGAAACAATCTTGTCTTTGAAACTCTGTGGGGTCATTAATCTGAAGGATCTCGCTTACAAATCTTCCTGCTGCAAGTTCATGAAGCCCGTTGAAATGATGGATAATCGGCTCCTCAATGCTCTGGATGAATCTGAAATTCAGATGTCTTCAGGTCAAAATATGCACACAAAAATGGTAATTATTTGGCACATCTTCCCTGATATACTCTGCTCATGCTTCTTCCCAGAGCATTGGTGCTGAGCATGGTAGAAATACTGTTCTTATGTGGAAACAAGAAGAGGGTGGCAGTTGCAACCCTAAGCGTCTTCACCCATCACCCAGATGAGGAGCCTGCTGCTGAGCAGAAAAATGAGGTAAGAAAGAAAGAATCATCCACAGGAAGGGCCACCTTGTCAGAAGCATTATCCTTGACTGTGGTCCTCTGTTCTCTGTGGATGGCTGCTCCGGCAGGCGGTTTCGAGAGCCCTGGAAGGCCTCTCAATAGAGTCAGCCTCTGACCTGAAGAAGTATTTGAGAGTCAGCACCCATAATTCACCAGCAGATGCTTACAGCCACCTCATGGCGGAGCTCCCGGTCTTCCAGAGCCGGATGGGGGCGGTGCTGTTCCTCATCTCTGCCCTGCTTTCCAGAGGACTGGTGAGCTCTCTCTTCTACCTCCATGCTTCTCTTCTCTCCATCACCATCATCATCATCATCATCATTGTGAATGATGATGATGATGATGGAGAGAAGAGAAGAAACCATGCAAATGAATGCTCAGAAATACCCACAACTTGCACAGAAATGCCCAGAAACACCAAGAAACCGTGCACAAGATTCGGACTGGAACCCGGGACCTGATTCCTACTGTTTGATCCCTCTCAGGATTCCATTCAGGCAGACAGGGACGATCCGAGCCTTCCTCTGGTTACCTCTCCATTCGGGCACGCCTCGCAGGTAATCCAAGCTCGTCCAGTCCGACCAAGAACCCTGATTCAGCTCAATTCCAGGCATAGATTGTGATGATCGAGATCAGTGCTCCGTCTTCTTCTTGCTCTGATCCACCAGGAAATAGTGAACCTGCTGATCTGCGGGGAGGCGGTGGCGAATGTGTTCGACGGGCGGATGGATCTCGGCGGCGGCATGTCGCTGAAGGGGATCCCCGGCGGCGTGGAGGTGGGGTTCCTCACCCTCCTGGAGTCGCTCAACTACTGCAAGGTCGGGCAGTTCCTCAAGCGGCCGCGGTGGCCCATCTGGGTCGTCGGCAGCGAGTCCCACTACACCGTGCTCTTCGCCCTGGACGCCGCGGCTCAGGCCGAGAACGAGCTGGAGGAGCGCGAAGCGAAGATCAGGGCGGCGTTCGATGCCCAGGACCAGAGCGGCGGCGGCGGCTTCATCGGCGTCGATGGCTTCCACCAGGTGCTCCGGGACGCCGCCGTCGCCCTCCCGCCGGAGAAGGTGAGCAGCCTCTGCGCGCCCGGCTTCATCGTGTGGAACGAGTTCTGGCAGGCGCTGCTGGAGCTCGATCGGAGCCATGGGGGCTTGAAGGACTCCTCCGGCCAGATGGGGAAGAAGCGGTTCGACGTCTTCCACTTCAACGGCATCGCCAAGTCCGTCCCCAACGGCGGAGCTCCGGTCGCCGGCGGCGAGGCCCCCCTGCAGAGGCCCAAGCTGTCGAAGCTCCACGTCTCGGTGCCGCCCAAGTGGACGCAGGAGGAGTTCATGACCGACGTCGCCGCCGTCGCTGCTCCCAGCTCCGATGCTACGGCCCCGCCACCGCCGCCGCCGGAGCCGGCCCAGCACGCCCCTCTCGTGGATTGCATCCGGACTCGATGGCCACGGGCGACCTGCACCTGGGATGGAGACTCCCCCAGCATCGTCTAAGCTCCTGCAGCAGGAAGAACATCGCCGGTGGCGCCGCCTTCCATTTGCTCGACCGCTCCTGTCCTGTGTGAATTTTGATCCCATTCCTATAAAGTTACCATTCCGAAGAGCAGGATTGAACTGGCAGATCTTCGGGGGCGCGAAGATCGGTCTACAGTGGGTTGTGCCACAGATGAACGGTTTTTAAACAAGCAAATTTTCCTCTTCCTTTTTTTTTAATTTGCCAATCTCGGAAGATCGGATGAATGTCAGCAATTTCAGACCGAATATGGAGCAACTCCAGATTTTCCATAATCATTAGAAGAGATCAACGATGATAATCACAGTGGAGAGGGGAGATGAGGAGCACAGCTGAATCAAGCCCTCTCCCCGCGGATACGGCGAGCGAGCTGGATGTCCTTGGGCATGATGGTGACGCGCTTGGCGTGGATGGCGCAGAGGTTGGTGTCCTCGAAGAGCCCCACCAGGTAGGCCTCCGCCGCCTCCTGCAGCGCCGACACGGCGGAGCTCTGGAACCTCAGATCGGTCTTGAAATCCTGCGCGATCTCCCGGACCAGCCGCTGGAACGGCAGCTTGCGGATCAGCAGCTCCGTGCTCTTCTGGTACTTGCGAATCTCCCTGAGGGCGACGGTGCCGGGGCGGAACCGGTGGGGCTTCTTCACGCCGCCGGTGGCCGGCGCCGACTTCCTCGCCGCCTTGGTGGCGAGCTGCTTCCTCGGGGCCTTTCCTCCGGTGGACTTGCGGGCGGTCTGCTTGGTGCGTGCCATCGCTCCTCCCTCTCCGGTGAACTCGCCGGCGGTGTTTGAGCTCCCGTGCGCGAGACGAAGCACGATCTTCTGCGGCTTCTGCGGGGAAGAAGGAGGCGTTTTTATAGGAGGGATCTGGGCGGGAAGAAGGTGGTGGTGGTGGCTCCGCTTGTTTGAAGCCTGTCAGGAGGAAGGGCAATACGGATCGTTGGATGGGAATTATTGGACGGCTGATATTGATTCTGAGAGAGCACGCAGATCGCGATCCGATCACCTAGCTCCGCCAATGTTATCCTCCCGATGGTCATGACGTCACATATTTACGCAAAATACCCCCCAGCTAGAGGAATAAAATAGAAATGCCCCCCAAATTTTTTATTCCTCAAAATTATAATAAAAGATAATTTTTATTTCCGTGAAATTCATAAACACCGTATTAAAAGTTATTTGAGCATATCCCAAAGTATAAATATATAAATATTTTTCCCCAAAAAAAAAGTAACCCATATTAAAAACTAATGATTATCTATATATCAAAGTAAATGATTTTATAAAATAAATAATACATAAATTAAATATCACACAAACAAGAGAAAAATTTATGGTTTCCATCTTTTCCACATAATGGCATGCATGTCACCACACTTGATGTGTGAATATAGAGCAATCTAAAGGATATGTCTAGAAGTGTAGAGAGAGGGAGAGAGAGATAAAGAGAAGTTGACAACTAGTATGTTGAAAGACTGCCCACAACTTGGGCTAAACATGGTGACTTATCATGGCATTTTGACACCTCCATTAGCTTGTGAGGCCCTTCATGCATGATTTTTGCAAAGCCTCATTTTCAACAAAACATTAGATTTTATTATAATCTCAATTAGCAATATGAGAGTTTAAATGGAAAATAATGCAATAGAAAAATAGTATCATAATCTAACAATATTATTGCTTCATAAGGATACTTATAACCCATTTAATGAAAACTTTTCATTTCATGTTATTAGAGTGCACTTGGCTTCTATAAAAGATTATTATGTAAGATCTGATGAAAAAATATTAAAGTTATTTATTTTAAGGAATAAATAAATTTATTAGAAAAATTAATCTTATATTATTGCTCATCATTTATGGTCTTCTTAGGGTTGCCATGGTCATTTTTATCCACTATTGATGTAGAATTCATGCTCCACATGACCATAGAGTTTGACTTTGTCATTAATTTTTGAAAGGGGCTGACAAAGGATGGCCTGGCTAGGCGTCATGATGAAAAAATTGACATTTTAGTGAGATTACTAATGTAGTAGTGGGTTGATTGACAATTATTGTCATAAATGAGATTTATGTTTACCCCGTTTGGAGGTCATAATTGCTATTTTCATATGAATTGGAAAATAATAATATTATGTCAACTAAATATTATTAGTAAAGAGTTGGACTCAACTAGTGTGTTGACCAAATATTATATCAAATAGGGATACACATTTAAGAGATATTTGACCTATTTGAATGATTTCTTGACCCATTCGCTATGACGTGCTGACCTTTTGACAAAAAATAAAAAAGATCAAGTAATTAATTACTAAAACCCAAGTAATTAATTACTGTAGGACCAACATATGTGCATAAAATACTGATGGATCTAATATATTCACATTCCTATAATATAAGGTAACTCATCGTGAGATATGTCATAGTAGAGACAATGAATTGATATTTTTCTTATTTGGGGTTATTTATATTTTTTAGATTATAATCAAATACATATTGAGTTTGATTATTTATTAGAGTTTGGATTTCTTATAAAATACTATAACTATAATTGGACCAAATTTTCTAAAGATATTAAAGAAATAAGTTATAAGTACAACATGGTTTTCTTAAAAACATAAATTATAAAAGTAGTTATCGACATTTTTATTATGAAAAATTTACTATGAATAACCGAGTTGGTCTTATTCACAAATAAGGACTTCTAAAAGATAAATAAAAACCTATTCCCTTGTATCTCATCCTCCTATTTACACAAGGAAGATGGAGAGAGAGAGAGAGAGCAGGAAGTCAAGAGGGAGAGAGGAAGAGAGAGGAGGAAAGGGACAGCGAGAGGGGCGTGTGGAGAGAGAGAGAGAGAGGGGAGAGAGAGAGAGAGAGAGAGGAGAGAGGGAGAGGGAGAGAGAGAGGGAGAGAGGGAGAGAGAGGGGGAGAGAATGGGGAGAGAAAATGGGGAGAGAGAGAGAGAGAGAGAGAGACATGGGCCAGACTTTGAGACCAACCCAGGAAGAAATTGGCCTGCACATTCAGCCTACCCCGCCCATTAATACCTCCTATTTTATCGATTTGACCGTTTTCCGACGGGTCCGACCGACCCGGAGTTGGATCGGAATCGACCCGGCCGCTTCGACCTCCCTCCCCGATCCCATGGACAGTACATGTCTTTGCTAGGTTTCCAGGAAACCCTCGACGCCTGCGAGTCTGCTCTCCACGAGTCGGTCAAGGCGGGGGTGCACCTTCGCGGAGGAACGCGGGTAAGCCGTTCTACTGCCCTTCGATCGGATCAGTTGTCCTTCTATCGGCAATCCTGGTCATCTGTGCAGGCTCTCTAGATTTGTGTGCAGAAGTTTTTCGTCTTTACCTTCTGACCGGCGAATTGGATCCTTCTGTTTTGCAGGCGGATCGGGCGTATCTCTGTTTGTTGATTCGCCATGTCAGTGCAAATTTTCCCCTTCCGTGGATGTTTACATTTGCTGCTTTCGTTTTTATTTTCTAATAACTATTATGCGATTAGTTTCGTTTCCAGCGATGTTTTCCCGTGCGTTAATCTGCAGTGTTCGTAATGTGGGTTGGTGTTCTAGAGGACCTCATCGGAGTTAATCTGCTGGTTTTCCATCTCTGTCAAGCCGTTGGCAAACAGATAGATGTCAATGCATGTACACGCAATTATCAGCCAGATCCCAACATGCTTGAGAAATCTATGATTAGATTCCCATAGTTTGAAGTTTACAAATTTTAACAGGCAAAATTAATGATCAATGTGGCACAGAAAAAGGCAAGAAAACCCTGGAATAATCGCACGAAACGATCATTTTCTTCTTTTCTGGAACCAGCCCTTGTACATTTCATCTTTCGCTTTCCTTCATTGGGTTTGGGGCTTGCCACTAGCTCTATTCCTTGCATTTGGAGATCAATTAAGCTCATATTCCATGGGTATGATCATTTATCCCTCTCCAGAGAGCGCTGTAATACTAGAGCGGCCATCTTAATGATTTGATGGGTGAAGCATATCTGCCGTAAAATTCCTGTTTTCACGGAGAAATAGCCCCAACTCAAAAGGCATAAAAGCTGCGGATCGCTGTTTTCTGTTGTCGTAGTTGTTATTGATTGCCAGCATGAGCGGGCTGACTATGATATCCATCTCTTATATTCTGGATTTAATTTTAGCTTGTTTGCTAGTGTGATGTGGAGAATAAGAGAAAATGAAAGGCCTGTCCTGATTTTTTTTAAAGAAATTTTTAGGGTATGACAAATGAGAAGGGTTCCGACTTATGGTGTTCATAGTAGGCTTTACACTAGTCCAATTAATTGGAAAAATGATCATATATGTGTGATTTTTTTTAAGAAATATTTGGTATGTATGCATAGGGTGGGAGGGTATATCAAACGATTGCTGTCTGCTGTATTCTAGATTGCTCCATCATCAATGTTCTTTGGGATTACATCTTATGTCTCTTGTTTTGATGCCCAATGTTGTGAGATCAGTTTACTTTCAACCATGGATCTCTCATGGTTTGAGTATTTCTGTCTTTATTTTATCTTCTTTCTTCTCCTTTTCCAATGAATAGTACTTGCGCATAACATTAAACTGCTAGCCTCCAACATCTGGCTATGTTCCAGTTACTTTGAAAAATGGATCCAATATTGCATGGATGGGAAACATTTTCGCATAATTGACTTTCATTTCTTCTGTTCCTTGGTGTAGTGTGAGTCATTGTCTGCTATGATGTCCAGTATTTCCAGTGATAAATTCTAGTCACGCATAAATGACTTCGCTTTGAATCACAAAAAAAAAAAAAAATCAGAAATGAGAATCTGTGGTATTATTTGTTACCATTTGTATTGTTTTTACCTAAAAATGCTTGATCACTAGATAAATGATCAGTCATGGAGAAGATTGAAAAAAACTTGAAGCCAACTTTCTTGTTATAGGCTTTGTGTAATTTCCGTTTAGTTAGCACTTCCGATGGTTTTTCTGAAGAAGTGCAGAGAGCACTTGGGGAATTCTTCACGGGTTCTGTGTTTGTCATAGATTTCTTTTTTTAAATTTCTGTACATTTTTTTATTTTTTTTTTAATTTTTTTGAAATGGTGGTTCAACCTTCTTGAGTGATGACTGACTGAGAAGTTGGTCCAGGATTGATTTCTGTGCATTTGGGGATTGCAATTGGATGTGAAATCTGATTTCCTGGTATCGTGGATTGTTTAAAAAAAAAATTCAACCTTCATGTTGTGGAGTACGATTGAGGGCCTCTCACCTGTTCTGTGAGGGAGCTCATGTTGAGGGACTTTACAAAAGAGTGTATTATTATGCTTCATATTATTCAACTTGTTGGTGGCTAGAGAATCAGATGGCCTATATGTTTGAGTTATGATTCGCTAACTCGATTCCTAGTTGGCGGCCAACCGGGTTGACTTATCCTGGTTGGCACGACTTGTTTGACTCCAAAACAACACGTGCATTTGAAAACCCTTATAAACGACATGTAGTGGGAGCTGTCTGGCAGTTGAGTTGACTTGGGCATCGAGTGCATGCTCTTCATGATTTCTTTTCATTTCTCTCCGCTTCTGTGGAATTTTCGCCATTTTATGATCTCCCATGTCTGATGTGTCGATGATGGTGCCTTCAGGGCAGATGAGGAGGTCGTTGACCCGAAACAGTATCTCGAGGAAAGATGCAAACCCAAGTGTGTTAAGTTCTGGATAGAATATGGGGTATGCTCTGGATTGACTTTTCCTGCTCAGTCACTGCCATTTTTTGTTCGATTTTTTTGACGCATTTATGCTGTAATATCTTTTTTTGGGGAAGTAAATTATAGACACTTATATTATGCTCCATATCTGGTGTTTTCCGTAGAAATGCGTTGACCGGGTCAAGGAGGACGAGACCGGACACAAACATTGTACTGGGCAGTACTTTGACTATTGGTCGTGCATTGACAAGTGTGTAAGTTATTTACTTACCCATTGTCGGAAAGTATTTATTTTCTTACTTTTTATTTTATTTTATCATTATGAGAAATCTGATCTGTGGGTTGGCAAATGGGTCTGAATCGCAGGTGGCTCAGAAGCTCTTTGAGAAACTGAAGTGACTGCGAGGTCCTCTCCACTGGTGAGTCCTGTTGACATCTGTTCATTCCGTTGACTGTGGAGCTGTGGATCCTGGTGTAGGGGTTCTCTAATGGGCCGGGCCGGTCTTAGTGGGCCGAACAGCCCTTTATTATGGCCCAATTCGGTCTAGAGCAGGCTTGGCTTGATCAAACAAGACGCTCGGTGATGTGTAGTTTGTTTTGACTTTGGAAGGGTTATTTGACTTTAGATCCCCTTGGACCAGGTTAAGCATAGTTTTGACGTCGGCTAGTATTTAACCAGACCAAAGAAATACTAACTTTCTCTCACATCAAAGGCTACTCTCTCTCCCTCTCTCTCTCTCTCTCTCTCTCTCTCTCTCTCTCTCTCTCTCTTATTATGTCAAGGAGTAGATTTAACCAGTCGATTTTTTGGGGTTGGGTCTTGTTGAATCCAACAAAGCTGGGGGCTTTCTTATAATTTGAGGCGAGGGTTCTGAGTCCCACATGGTGGATTATTTCGATTGCTATTTTAGGATGCTGCCCGGTCAACCTGTGGTCGGCAGCGATCATCTTGCTTCCGTTTTTCTGTCATATTCTTCAGTGTTCCCCACTTTGCTGAGTGCTGGATGTTGGGCCATGCAAGGACTTACTAGATTCGGTTATTATCATTGTTGTCATTTTTTTTTCTTGCAGGCAGCTGCTCCCCTTTGCGCTTGGAGAACCATGTTTGTTTGCTAGCGAGAGAGAGAGAGAGAGAGAGAGAGAGAGAGAGAGAGAGAGAGAGAGAGAGAGAGAGAGCCATTCTTGAAACTCACTCCAGAACATTGTCGCAGTGAGAAATAATTGTAAATCTGTTCCGCAGGAACAACTGTTTTCGGAGCTCTCTCTCTCTCTCTCTCTACCTCTCTCGCTCTAGTTAAGCCGATGAAGCGCCGCCTCCTTCCACATGGCGCCATTTTGGCGTGCCACATGGCAGGAGCGGTAACAGCTCCTCTCGGCATGGGATAGTTCGTCGCCTATTTTTTTTTCTCTACTAATTTTTTTTATTATCTAGCGCATTAAAGAATTGGGCCCGATCGATGCCGGTCCGCCGTGGGTGACGTGGCGTTCATGACACGTGGCGCTAGCTGCTGCGTCCGAAGTGCATGGAACCTCAGTGGAGAATCCAAATCTCCCGGCGGCGTATTATTTTATCTAAAGTTGGAACACCTCTCTTGACCAATAGATTGGCGACACGTGGATTGAGTTTTGGGCCTTCTTTCTAGCATTATAAATCCGTGTAAAAATAATGCTATTTTGGAGAATAGCATCCACCTGGCTCGGTGCGCACGTGGCAGTCCGCCCATGTAGCTCCGCGATGGAACATGGGCTGGGAAACAGTGCTAGTTTACAAATACGAGTGGGCGACGGAGGAAGGGTGCTATTCTGTTAATGTCTGAGGAACCCGGTCATGGAGGAAACCGCCATGAATCCATGAGTGAGCCTCCGTTTTCCCCCGAAGCCATGCCCAGCAGGCGGAGCTCCTCGCCGGAGAAGAAGACCACGAGCTCGCCGCCGTCCCTGGTGCCGTCTCCCGCGGTGCCCATACACCCTAGGAAGCCCTTCTTCCGCTCGCCGGAGAAGAAAACCGTGAGCTCTCCGGTGCATTTCCGGCGGGGTCCGTCCGCTCCAGGAAGCTCTTCTTCCCCCAGCCGGTCGCCGCCGCGAAGGGGCGGAGCTCCTAGCCGGAGGGGAAGACGGTGAGCTCTCCGTTGTATCGGATTTCCTCCTCCCCGGTGAAGTTTCCGGCAGGGACTATCCCACCCAGGAAGCTCTTCTTCCTCTCGCTGGAGGAGAAGGTGATGAACTCTCCGATGCCTTGGATTTCCTCCTCTCCGCTGCAGTTTCCGGTGGGTTATATCCACCCCAGGAAGCTCTTCTTCCCCACGCCGGTCGCCGCCGCTGGGGCGCCCATCTCCGCCGCCCGCCTGCGGTGGGGGGGCCTCGACGGCAGCGTCGTTGCAGTCCTCGTCGTCCTCCTCTGCGGCACGATATGCGCCCTCGCTCTGAACGCTATGGTGCGCTGCGCCCTCCGCTGGTCCGGCCGGGGGGCCGGCGGCGCCGCCCGTGGGAGGGCGGCGCTAGAGGGGCTGCCGGTGTTGGCCTACTCCTCCGGCATGGAGCTCGTCGGCGCTGCGGCGGCGGAGTGCGCCATCTGCCTGGCGGAGTTCAGCGAGGGGGAGCGCGTTAGGGTGCTCCCCCCCTGCAACCACGGCTTCCACGCGAAGTGCGTCGACCGGTGGCTGGCGGCGCATTCCTCCTGCCCGTACTGCAGAGGCTGCCTCGCCGCCGCCGGTGGTCAGCAGGATCACCGCCGGCAATCCCCCAGCCGGCGAAGCGCCGCGGGAGCTGATGATGGTCGCCACCCCGTTCCGACGCGAATTCCCGGCTAGCATCAGTTTGAGAGATCTGTGGCAAGACTAAATTGTATCAAAAAAGGAAAATAAATATATCCAACGAAAATTTGATACTTTAATTAGTTCTACAACGTGAATGCAGGACGGCTAATTTCTCTCTCTACGTTTACATGCATGGCTTTTATCTATGTCTAAGCAGATACTTGTACACGACTCGGGTGTGACTTATATTGCGCCAAAGTGTAATTAATACATGCTCATATTTTCCTCTCTCTCTCTCTCTCTCTCTCTGCACTACAGGAATGGGTGTTAAACAAGTGTGAGTCATTCCCGGTAATCAGACTTCGTACTCCATCAGAGGCAAATCTTGAGAGAGAGAGGGGCAGATAGACAGCGAGTGAGGGAGAGGGAGAGAGGGAGAGAGAGAGAGAGAGAGAGAGAGAGAGAGAGAGAGAGAGAGAGAGAGAGAGAGAGGGGGGGGGAAAGGGAGAGAGTGAGTGTGAGAGAGAGAGAGAGAGAGAGAGAGAGAGAGAGAGAGAGAGAGAGAGAGAGAGAGAGAGAGGGAAAGGGAGAGAGGGGGAGAGAGAGAGAGAGAGAGAGAGTCGCTAAGGTTGCACCGGCCGGCATGAGACGTCGACGTCGAGGGGCAGACAGTGGTCGCCGCTTCGGACGCACCATTTCCTCGCCCCCGAGGGCACTCACCGCCTGGTGCACATCGCTTTCACTCTCATTCGCCGTCTTGATCAGGCAGGGCGGAGGATTCGGCGTTCGGGGGACTCGGCCTCAAGATCCACCGTTCAGACCGCCGGCATTGACACAACAGCGTCCGTCCCCGATCAAGACCGGACCCATGAACCCATCTGGAGCGGGGAGAAAAAGTCAACGCTCAGGCTGACCCACCAAGGGCTCCTGAGAAAGCAGTGCTTATCTTCACACAGATCCCAACTGGGAGGCCCCTCTCGAGCATTGGTCAGAGGATTTCGGGAAAGAAGAAAGGTATAAAGGATATCGATCGGACCCATGAACCCATCTGGCGCGGGGATTAAAAGTCAACGATCAAGCTGACCCACAGCGCGCTCCTAAGAAAGCATTATATATATACAGCAGTTCCACCGGGATCAAGATCGGACCAGCCCCACATTAGGTGAGAGAGCCGGAAGATGGCACTCAGTGTGATCTAATAATTATCCCGGATGGAAGATTTTGAGTAAAGAAGAGAGGAGTAGAAACAATATCGATCGGGCCCATGAACCCATCTGGAGCGGGGGGACAAAAGTCAACGATCAGGCTGACCCACGGAGCGCTGACCAGATCGAACCAGCCCCACATTGGGCAAGAGAACCGGGAGATGACGCCGATGTGATCTGATAACTATACGGGACGGAAGATTTTGACTAAAGAAGAGACAAGTCGAAACAATATCGATCGGGCCCATGAACCCATCTCGATTGGGGGGACAAAAGTCAACGATCAAGCCGACCCACAAGGGGCTCCTGAGAAAGCACAGGATACCTTCACACAGATCCCAACCCAGGAGGCTCCTCTCAAAAACCTCTTCAAGACGAGGAGCGAAGGCCTCGCCCCGTCATCTCCGTGCTCCGTCGTCAGAAGCCATGACCGCAGGGCCCTCGGCGCTGCTCCGGCGCAGGGGGGCTACGCCTTGAACCTCGCTTCGTACTCGCCGGGCCGCTGCAAGCAGGAGAGAAGTCAGACTCATGGGAAGAAACAAAGAAGCTGTGGCTCAGTTCACAAATTTCCCTGGTCTGCAGGCGAAAATTCATATCAGCAGAGCGATGATCTGAATCCTGGTCATGTTCATGAACAGCTTGAGAAAAAAAATAAAAAAAAATAAATAAAGGGTTCACGTTTTCGAACGCCATCGAACGCTTCATTCACTGCCATCGATTTCCCAGGCAGCCCTCGAGAACAGAGACAGTCGCAGCAAAACAAAAAAAAATGCCAGAACAGGAAACATTTTTTGATGGAACCATCTACTTTCGGGACCCCAGCTGAAGTTTTCATGAGGTCAACAGGACCAACTGACCACATTAGACAGTTCCATGCTCCGTGTTTTCTATGGTCAACAACAATTATAAGTTTTTAATGCCATAATAATAATAATAATAATAATAATAATAACAATAAAGAAGCGCTGCTCGTACCATAGACGAGGAGAGACTCATACATACCATGAATGTGGCCGAGAGCGCCCTGCAGGCAAACCACCGCATGTGCATCGCCTTCTGGCAGCTCATCGCAGCGGCCACGGAGCTGAACTGCAGATACACGTGCCCTTGGCTGTACCTGCAACAAAAATAGAGGCGTAGTAAGTTTATAAATCCCATTTTGCATGCTCTCCAGACGAGGAAAAGAAGGCCGAATTCCTTTCTATTATCAGCAAGAATCTGTTGGAATGTCAGTGGGTCCAGCAGGTCGCAGATTAGAAAAATTCATGACGCATAAGCCAACAGGCGACTGCGTTTGACTGAAATCCAGCCGAGCCATTTCAGGCCATCACCCGAATCGAATGGGCGTGTCCAAAGTCAACTCGCCCACGTGTACTCGAATAAGATCATTCTCGAAGATGCCATCGTGGGTCTCAAACAAGATGATGATAATTTAGAACAGAGTGAGGCAGAAAAAATTAGTGAATAAAGAGTCAACGCGCGGGTTGACTTACTTGTCCACGTAGATGTGCTTCACGGGGCCAAATTTGGAGCACTCTTTTTCCACCTCCTCCTTGATGTCCAAATCGAATTCCGGATCAGTCTGCAACAGGAGGACGGTCCTTGGGATTCCCATCGTATCTAAAGAGCGGGTATGATGAAGTGAAACCATCAAACGGCCAAGAAAAGGAAAAAAAAAGGCGCGAACCTCGGTGCTGGGGTCAAACATGTTCTTCAACAGTATGCATTCGCTTGGATCCCCGATGGGTTCAGCCGGAGACGAGGTGGTCAACGTTGGGAGCGCTGATGGGGTTACAGACTGTCCGTTCATGGAGAGGCCGAACGTCTGCTGCTGGTTGTGCGCCAGCCCATTTGGCACAGGCACTCCAAGGGACCCTGCAATACTGGGAGTTGCACCTGCGGATCAGCCGACAGGATGGCATAATCTCCGAGATAAAACCAAGGTCAACGGCCAGGACTGCACCTAGAAACAGTCCCAGTGCGGTCCAGCTTCTGCATCAGCATTGCCCTCGCTTGAGCATTCAGTGTCTGCGTCAATGGACAAAATTAGGATCAGCAGCAGTTGATGAACTGTCGAGGGCCATTATAGGTAATGGCACTGCGGCGACCGTAATTAGGGCAGTGAGGTTCCTTATATAAACAAACCTGAATGCCTTATATACCTCGGGAGCCTCACAAGAATAGATTAATGAGGCATTAATTACAGCTGCCCCCAGCTCGGGTGTAAGATGATTTGATTATCCAGATAACTTGAAGACGAAAAATTTTCAGCAACTTAAGGGAGCATGTTCTATGACCGATTGATCCTCTAACGTTTTGGACGAAGATGAACCCACAAACGCTGTTTCAAAATTTTTGGGAACACTAGAAGGAATTTTTCCATTTATGAACTCCATTTCTTTAGCTGAAATTTTATATAGAAGAATTATCTGACCACAGAATTGAAAAATGTATGGTCCATAGTCTAAGATATTAATTACTCTTTTTTCAAAAGTTTCAGGAACGGCAACTAAACCAAAAAAATAAATAGGACATTAGATAGCACAATCCTAATAAGCCTTGTCAATTACAACAACGTGGATCAACAATAAGAACCAATGTGATAAGACGCACCAGACCACCTCCATCATCGTCATCGAAGTCAGCAGCATTGGCTCCAGCATCTTGCACTCCCACGTGATCCGTCACAGCTGAAACCTGTGTACCATCAACAGCCAGAAAACATTAGCCAATGACAATTCACCAACAACACACTGATGGGATAACGATGAATAAAGGTTTGGTTTGGGGGGTCAAAGGGTGAATCCCCCACTTTAATGACGCGGCCTGCGATTTCCAGCTTCCCATTCAAACTCTGAGCGGCTTTCGCATGTTCTAGCTGAGCGAACTGCAAAATGCAGGAAGACCATTAGCAGCATATCCCCCAAGACAGCTTGGAATCCACACAAATCGGCACTCACCTGTACAAACCCAAAGCCTTTGCACTGGCCAGTCTCCAAATCTAGAGGGAGTTGCACAAGCTCGACAGGGCCAAACGGCTCAAAAACCTACAGAGGGATACATGTTTCCATTAATGTCAGTAACAAAGATTTCTTTAAATATCTAAAGAATGAAGTGAGAAGTTGCAGATATCAACTTCACAAAAAAATAAGGCGGGAAATATCTCAAAATGCACCACAATGAAAGTTGTTACAAGAATTCCCTTACACGAGAGTTAAAACTAGGGAATGGCATTTTACAAGCTTGACAAAGTTTGACATAAAAAAAATTTGACACCCAGTTCACTTTAATCTCATAATAACTTGGTATTTTCATAACATTCAAAAGCTCTGGAGCTCGATACTCTAGACTCCTTCCACAACTTGGATGTATTTTGTTACTTGGGCAATTAAAAAAATCTTACAAATGGTTTTCTGCTCTACTCCCAGGCCCCTGAAAACAGTCTACAACGAGGGGCTCCTTCAAAATAGCTATCGAAAATAGCTCTCCTCTTTCACGTTTCCAGAAACACATTGTCCACATGTTAAGATCACCATTTGAAATCCTGATATATTCCCAGATCAGAGGAAAGAACTTCTCAGAGCTTCAACGGAAGTCTTTATAAACAGTTACAAATGTAAAGGTGAATTCATTGACACGGCTTTAAATAGAATCATCCAGTCTCCAGATGATGATCTGTTTTCCAACCAGTCCAGCCAGCTGACTCACATCCTTACTAGTGGCACTCCATCCTAGATAAAAACCCGTTCCCTCAAACTCAAACTGTGAACTCCGGCACTCTTTTATTGAATTTTTTACTTCAACGAGTCACTACTCTCATCCAATGAAACAGGATGGTGCTATCAGAACAGAGCAAATGGGTGAACTTCAATCTATTCTATTTCATTCGACTACTCAGATGAGCCATGCGCCACATTTAAATTAAATGCTTCTAATGGTGACCGAGAACAACTCGGACAGAGGACTTCCCCAGGTCCGAATCCTTCTCAGCATGACCTTCATATCTATTTATTGCCAAGGAAAAGCTCATTATGGAGGCGCACCCTTTAATCCAATAATAGATGCTTATCTTCTATGCTTTTCCCCCACGACCCCGTTTCAATCTATTTGTTATCACCTTTTTCACCGAACAAATCACCCATTTTGAAGGATAACCATCAATTACATACCAGAGAAACATAAATATGCAGTTAAATGCTTTCTGAAGAAGGCTTCGTATCTGTATTCCAAAACAATGGATATTATGCTTATTTTGGACTGCTCTAAAACTATTGATGTTCAAGTAGAAGTAATTCTGCAAGGGTGAAGAGCGAGCTTCTACAATAAACACCTCAGATTTCGTATTATCTGAATGATATTTTTACCAAAACTTACTGCCTTCTCAAACCACCATATTTCAACAATGGGTGCCATTGACATTCCTTGAAGAGATGATGGTAAAACCCTACTTACATGAATTTTGACGCCATTCCCCTCGTTCTTAAAGCCTGCTTACCCATCCACCAAAGTTTTGATTCTGGTCAGCATTTTTGTGAATGACAGAAAGTGAAAGAATGCTGCATTTCCCTCCCTTAAAAAAAATCACATAAGTTTTCAATTATTGGTTACAGTTTAGCTCTCCTTGTGAAGCTCTTTCATATTCCTCCAATTTATTCTGGATGACATTGGCTTTCTTAGTTATACTCTATTGTTATTCTACACATTCAATTGTAACCAATAGATCTACTTCTGAAAAACAATTCGACCGTAAACATCATTCTATGGAAGATCCAGCCCCCAATGTTTGCTTTCGCTATCAATTGTTTCCATCAACGCAAGCTTCCAGATGGCGACAAGAAGGCTTCTTTGTTCAGCGAAAAAACACAATTTCGAACTGCTCCAGGGGATTGTCAACATATTCCAATTTACACCATGGCATTTCAAAGATGGGAATTCTAGCTTCTCGATTTTTACTTGGCACTGACAGACGATCTGGAATGTTGATTTCTATACATTAGTAGTAGATCCCAGATGCTGATTTCTGTACTATGTATACACCAGAATTTCAATGAATAAAGCAATGGCTGCAAGAACCAGATGTTGGACAGTATGAATCAATGATTTAAGGGGTGACTCTTTCGACAATTTGTAAAGGTTGAACAAATTTCTTTCGAAAAATATTTTGCTTATGCATACACAGCAGTTATCCAGTTTATACGTACTCCACTTAAACAATCAATATGCCTGAAACTAGGAATTGACAAAACAAGATTACTAGATGAAGAACTGTATCATTAAATCTCCCTTGTTATGCCAGATTGCTTCAATCTAACACGGCAATGCCTGCAAAGAGTGATTCCCGAAAATGCAGACGCGTAGTTGACAAAAGTAAAGGATGTACGTGGACCAGAGGGATGGATGAGTGAGGATTTCAAATCATTTAAACCAAGGAAACTAAAATTTACATCCATAGGAAAAAAAAAATGAATGCTTCATCTAAACTTTTATCTGCTAGGCATAGAAATTCCGTGCACACAGTGCCTTATGAGAAATCCGACATGCCTAGCTTCATGCATCATACACACATGCAAATATAGACTATATTTAAACATATTTTTGTATCAATCAAACTTCTGTTCAACATAAAACCAAGCAAGTTTTTCAGTTAAATCACCTGACGGAGTAGCTCCTCACTCATGTTAAAGTGTAAATTGCCGACATACAACTTTCTCGAAAGTGCTGATCCAGCAGAAACATTTGACTGAGCAAGATTCTTCTCTGCTTCAGAAGGCTTGACCATAACAGGTTGACCAAAAAGCAATTGACCAGACAGAGCTATAGCATTTGGTACTGACATAACATCATAGAACTCAACATAGCTGTAAAACAAGACATGCATTAGAAAAAAATAATCAAGAAATTAGCACAAATAAAGAACCATAATAAGAAGTTCAAGAAACGGATAAGAAAAGATACACACCCACAGGAAAAGGTGAACTCGAAGGTAGAATCAAATAATAGTTACACAGATTACCCAACTTCTCTAGGATAGGGAGTGTACTCCTCATCAATGCAAAAGGCCTTTCCATGAATTATATGTATTCCTGTAGTTTATTGCTACAGTAAAAGTTACCGGAATTTTCCAAATTTGTTGTGGCCAAAAAACCTAAAACATTATATCTTCCATTGCTTTATCCGGAGGAGAGAGAGAGAGAGAGAGAGAGAGAGAGAGAGAGAGAGAGAGAATCAGATCAACAAAAAAGTACAGGACATTTGACCTGTAATGATTAATAGGAAAGAAAAATGGATTTGAGAAATTGATAGCTTAAAAAAAAAGAAATGTGTGAAGATAGCGACAAAGAGAGATGGGAACATGCAGAAGAAAAATTGAGAAACCCAGAGAAATTCCAGAACAGTTCGGGAGAATTTCATCAGACAGCAGCAGCCAATATCAGTGTTCTATAGCCAATGAAAAACGAAGAGAATATGATTTTCCACAATAGCAATCAGCGCTCATTCTTCCAAGTGACAAACTAAAGGATCAGACACATACCCAACTCCTTTAGATCGCCTTGAATTGCGATCCATAATTAAGCGCACATCTCTCACCTGAAAACATTGCTAGCAGCTTATCAGCATATATGCTTATGCAAAGGGTTAAGATGAAAAAGGTTATCAACTCGTGTCATAACATATTATACCACCCATGGAGGCTGCTTAATCTTATCACTATTCAATTCATGCATGCTCACACTCACCAAATAAAAACCATGCTGAGCCACAAAAAAGTCATTATAATACCCCTCATTGAAGGCAGGAGAGCATTGACTGCAATAAGAAGCAAATATATCTCAATGATATGCATCAACAGTATTCTGAAAGTTGCCTTATAGAAGAATAACGATAGTTTCTCCGAGGCAGAGGGCAGAAGTTCAAAATTCTAGATAATAGAAGTGATCAATGGAGGTATGGTGCTGGACAGCAACACAGAGTACCATACCTGTGATTGCATGATACAGAAATATGAGTATATGCAGTTAAAGTCTAACTGAAACAGGAATGACTGACTACCTAAAAAGGAAGAATTGACAACTTTACCAACCTTGCCAGCTTTAGAGAAGAACTCATAAACATCTCGCTCAGTCGCCCTCAAAGGCATCTGTCATGTTAAAATGCGGCAAATTTGTAAAAACAGAAGCATCGAATCTCAGATGTGAAATAAAAAAAGAGATTAATCAGTCTTTGTCCAGACAGAAGTAGATACCATATAAGATTCACTACCTGATAAGCAAAAACAGTCCGTAGATCCCTTTCTGGATCAACTTCAGCCTCCACAACTTCCTTTTTCTCCCTAACTCTCCTGTGTGGATAAACCTGTGTTAGAGGCTATCTCAAAGTTTCCTTTATTCTCTCAGGTATTGGGGGGGCTGTGTTGGGATCCCACCAATTTGGTTACCAACCACCCCATACAAAACTCAACTAGAAAAACCAACGGAGCAAAACAAAAATGAAGTGTAGACTTCTTTAGAATTCCCCCAGCATAAAGAAAACTTGAGAAACATATGCCTTGAATATAGTTAGGGAACTAAGCACAGTAGATCCTTAGGAATATAAAAAGTACGCAATTTTTTACCACTAGCTGTCCACCAGACCCCGATCTTCATGAATCATGTCAAGTATGAGACCAAGACAGCCTTACATAAGATGTCCACTGACACGAGGGGGCAGTTAAGCTCATATGAAGGAGTAACCTTCAAATATTCCAAACGACTTCGGGAAGACCCTGAAGAATAATTTGAAGCTCATACACTGATCACTGGAAGAGACATAATGCTGGAAAGGGAAGAATAAAAAGAGGAAAAATATACGATTCATGTCGACATGTGCCAAAATTAGACACGAGTCAAACATGCCAACACTTTTCACAGGATTGCGTTCACAGCAGACTTATTAATGAGAAAAATAGCAAGCAGGTCTCGTGATATTTCAGAGACAACACAGGAGCATCGTCTAAAATTTTGATAAATCAACTGCCAACCCTTCTATCAACTGATAATTATGTCAGTATGGTCCAAGAATAAATTAGAAAACACAAAAAACACGACTTTGGGGAAAAGATGGGGAAAATAATGAGAAACTAAAAAATATTTAGCCTCCAGAGTCGAGTTTATTAATGCCCGATACTCAGTTGCTGATTGTCTATGCAGAAGAGTTTCTCGATGAGATGGCTCACAATTCCTATATGAGCTCACTGGTCTTTCAACAACTCAAACAAATGCGGCATCTCACACGATATCCTTTATTGATAAAGACTATTTGAGCCATGTAGAAGCTCTGCAACTTCTCTAAGGATGTAGGCAGAGCTTTCGTTGGTAGGGATTTCGCTTAGAAATGAGATGAAGGCAGCTGTAAAAGCTCAAAACGTCTCATTTGGGCATCTTTATCAGGTAAAAATTGTAACTAAATATTCGAAATAAACGAACAATACCTGTTTTCCTTCTCCTTTGGTTCTCTCTCCATTTCTTTTTCTCTTGCAGCCCTCTCCTTGCTTCTCCCTCTTTCCCTCTCTATCTCAAGCTTCTCTCTCTCAAACTTCTCTCTCTTTCTCGCGGCCTCCTCCCTCTCGTGCCTCCCTGACCTACTTGAACTCCGTCTCGACCTGTCTCTCTCCCTCTCCCTTCCTCCATCCGTTTCGCTCTCCCGCTCCTTCTCCCTCCCTCTATCCTTCTCACCTTCTCTCTCCCTATGTTCCCTATCTCGGCGCCCATGGTGACCACCCATCTTCTCCCTCTCCGGCCCCCTCTCGCCGTGCCTGGCTTCCCGGTGGTGATCCCTATCCCGTCGCTCCGACCGAGACGTCCGCTCCGCGCCGTCCCGATCCTTCTCCTTGCCGTTCTGCACCTCGCCCTTCGATCTGCCGGCCGGCTTCTTCTCGTCCCTCCCGAGGCCGCCGTGCTCGTCTTCCCTCTCCCGGTGGCGCCGCGAGCTCCTCCCTTCCTCCTCCCCGCCGCCCTCGGAGGCCTCCACAGCCTTCTCCAGGTAGTCGTACTCGTCGAAATCCATCCCTCCGCTAGCTCCCCCCCCCTGTCGCAGAGAGCTCCCTCAAGCCCTAGACTCCTGCGACTCTGCCTCCGAGAGCTTCAGCAACCAGCTGGAAGCGGATTGGGGCAGCGGCGACCCGAAGAAGATGATCTGGCGTCCGTCCGATCCTCTCGATAGATGATCGACCGGTGGTGATAATACGCCCCGACTTTTCTCAAGTATTTTCTATTTTTAATACCAATAATACCTTAGCAACTCTCCCTCTCTCTCTCCCCCCCCCCACTCGTTTGGGCGTTACTAAAATAATTGGGCCGAGCCCATTAATGGGCTAATTAATCCTGCATAAGATATGGAGGAAAGCTCGAGTCGTCTTCTTCTTCGTCTTCTTCTTCAGAAGGTTTCTGAATGAAATAGATAGAACACGGAAAACCTCTCCTACTACACGCTGGAGTTCGGCCAATAAGATGAAGGAAAGACCGGTCCGCCGCCGCAGCCCGAGCTCTCTGGCGCCGGAGCGTAATGGGTAGGCGGAGCTCTCTCCAT